>BQNB010022876.1:2182-62467 GCA_026074375.1 Tanacetum coccineum | reverse complement strand
GTGTATATACGTATACGTGTATATACGTATACATGTATATACGTATATATATATATATACGTATATATCTGTGTATATATATATATATATATTTGTATATATATATATATATATACATATATGTATATATATACATATAGGGGACCGTTCTTTGCAGAATCACTTTTTTGTACAGAACCTACTGAATCACTTTAAACCAATTAGAAATTAGTATCATCACTTTTTTTTATTTAATTCAAAAGGGTATAATAGTCAAAACATATATTTACTGCTGGGACTCTCCAGGACCTATCTTTCGGTGCCTGGAACATGGATACATGTGCCAGCTCTCACCTAAATAATTCTACCACTAGCTTAAGTATTGTGCTTAATTCATGTATGTATTCAACTATTTTGGTTGGTGACGGTCATTCTATACCCGTCACTAACACCGACCATAGCATTTTGCCTAATCCTTTAAAATCTTTGAGTCTAAATAATGTCCTTATCACTCCTCACATTGTCAAAAATCTAATTTCCGTTCATCAATTTGTTCGAGATAATGATTGTACTATTGAATTTGACTCATTTGGTTTTTCTGTTAAGGACTTCATGACGCGACGGGTACTCTTCCGATGTGATAGCACCGGGGATCTCTATCCTGTTACAACTCCTTCTCCCATACCACATGCGTTTCTTGTTAGTCAACATACATGGCACCAGCGTCTTGGACTCCCAGGAAGTGACGTGTTGCGTCGTCTAGTGTCTAATAATGTCATTTCATGTAATAAAGAGAAGCCTCCCATTCTATGCCATGCTTGTCAGCTTGGTAAGCATGTGAGGCTTCCGTTTGTCAATTCTAATACTATTATTTCTTCTTGCTTTGATATTATTCACTCGGATGTGTGAACTTCACCCATACCGAGTCTTTCCGGTTTTCAATACTATGTTTTGTTCTTAGATCACTATTCTCTGTTTGTTTGGGTTTATCTATTAGTTCGTAAATGTGATGTTGTGTCTAAATTTATATTATTTCACAACTACGTTCACACTCAATTTAAGTGTGAAATTCGTGCTTTTCAATGTGATCATGGTGGTGAATTCGACAACCGTAACCTTCATGACCTTTTCAACACTCATGGCATCCAATTCCATTTTTCATGCCCCAAGACATCTCAACAAAATGGTAAGTCTAAATGTATGGTACGCACTCTTAACAACATTATTCGGACTCTACTTTTTCAAGCAAAACTTCCACCAACTTATTGGGTTAAGGCCCTTCATGTGGCTGTTCACGTCCTTAACATTTTACCCTCCACCGCTATTAACAATGAAGTCCCCTTTACCCACCTTTTTGGCACTTCACTTGACTATAGTCTCTTGCGTACTTTTGGATGCTTATGCTACCCTCACTTATACCCTAACCATAAACTTGAACCCCATGCTACACCTTCCTTATTTTTGGGACACGCCTCTAATCATCGTGGCTATAGGTGTCTTGACTTAGCCACTAATAAAATCATTATATCTCGCCATGTCACCTTTGATGAAAAAAATTTCTCGTACGGTTCCACTCCATCTACCACGGTCTCATCCTACACATTTCTAGATGGACCCGATATTAACCCACCCTCCGTTTCCGTTTCCACCTTCCAACCTCCTGTTCACAAACCTACTACACCTCCCACTAGTCCGACTCATTCATCCCAATCCCTTATCACCCCTATTATTGATGAGTCGGTCCATACACCCATAACTTCACATTCGGCCCAATCAACTGACCACGCAGCCCCTTCATCACCAAATTCAGCCCAACACGCACCTACTATTATACCGGACCCCCCGTTAACCCAAACCCTGATTCGGTTCACTACATGGTTACTCATTTTCGTGTCGGGACTAATCATCATGTTGAGCGTCTTACTTTGCACGTGTCTTCGGTCTCCCCTGTACCTAAATCCTATCGTGAAGCATTTAATGATGTCAATTGGCACTCTGCTATGCGAGATGAATATAATGCACTAATTAAAAATAGTACTTGGACTCTTGTCCCTCGACCACCGGATGTAAATGTTGTCCGGTGTATGTGGCTTTTTTGTCACGAGTATTTAGCCGATGGTATGCTTAGTCGCTACAAGGCTCGACTGGTAGCTAATGGTAGCACTCAATTAGAGGGTGTTGATGTTGATGAGACTTTTAGCCCAGTTGTTAAACCCGGGACCATCCGTACTGTTCTTAGTTTGGCTGCTTCTCGACATTGGCCAGTTCATCAACTCGATGTCAAGAATGCGTTTTTACATTGGGACTTATCTGAGACTGTTTACATGCATCAGCCTCCTAGTTTTTGGGACTCTACTCATCCTAATTATGTGGCTTACTTCAGCGCTCCCTTTATGGGCTCAAGCAGGCCCCTCGCGCTTGGTTTCAGCGATTTACATCTTATATTACCAGGGTGGGGTTTCATCACAGTCGTTGTGACAGTTCTTTATTTATCTTTCACCAAGGAAAGGATAGTACTTATTTATTGTTATATGTGGATGATATTGCGCTTACAGCCTCTTCCTCAGATTTGTTGCATCGGATTATTAGTTCTTTGCATCAGGAGTTTGCTATGACTGGTTTGGGTTCTCTCAATTATTTCTTGGGCATATCCGTTACACGGGATTCTTCGGGAATGTTTTTATCTCGGGAGAAGTATGCAGTTGATATTCTTGAGTGTGATGGTATGGTTTATTGTAATCCCAGTCGGACTCCTGTTGATACTGAGTCCAAGCTAGGTACTACAGGTGATGTGGTTTCCGATCCGACACTTTATTGGAGTCTTGCATGTTCTCTACAGTATCTTACTTTTACTAGACCCGATATTTCTTATGCTGTTCAGTAGGTTTGTCTTCATATGCATGATCCTCGGGAGCCTTATTTTTCTGCTCTTAAACGGATCTTGCGTTATGTTCGCGGTACTTTGGATTATGGTTTGCAGTTATTCTCCGCTTCTACCACCGACTTGGTTGCTTATTCAGATGCAGACTAGGCTGGTTGTCCTACTACTAGACGATCGACTTAAGGTTACTGTGTCTTTCTTGGCAACAATCTACTCTCATGGTCTGCTAAGCGTCAACCGACGCTTTCTCGTTCCAGTGCCGAGGCAAAGTATCGTGTTGTTGCAAATGCTGTTGCTGAGACCTGTTGGTTACGCAACTTATTGGGTGAGTTACATACTCCAATTTGTCTTCCGCTACTGTGTCTATTGTGAAATGTCAGTTGCTATTTATTTAACTTTCAATCCGTTTCCGCATCAAGCGTACGAAACACATTGAGATTTGATATTTACTTTGATTTCGTGTATTTGGTTTGCTACTGTTCAGCGTACGGAGTTCTTTCATTTACCTTACTCGCTATCAGTTTGTAGATATATTTACTAAAGGCTTGCCTACCGCTTTGTTTGAAGAATTTCGTTCCAGTTTGAGTGTTCTGACGTCCTTCTGATCAACTGCCGTGGGAGTGTTTAGCCATTCAATTATGTGATTAACCTTAGCCGTATAATTGTACTGATTAAATGATTAGTGGGGTAATTTTATATTACGGATTTTTCAAAACACGAAAGTTTCGCCATTGTTTTCCAAATGATTTTTCCCATAAAATTAAGTATTTACATGACTTATCTATACTCCTTATAAAGGAGATTTGCCAAATGTTGAAACTAGAAATTTAGAAAAGTTGAAATCTAGAAAAGTTGAAAATCCTTATTTTAAGAAACATTGGAAAAATTAAAATTATTATAACCTACAAATTAATAATAGCAAACGAAACTGATATGTACACTCAGTCAAACGAAACTGATTGCCTCATTAATTAATTGATTGACTCATTTTAAGAAACATTGGAAAAATTAAAATCATTATAACCTACGAATTAATAATAGCAAACGAAACTGATATGTACACTCAGTCAAACGAAACTGATTGCCTCATTAATTAATTGATTGACTCATTTTAAAAAACATTGGAAAAATTAAAATCATTATAACCTACGAATTATTAATAGCAAACGAAACTGATATGTACACTCAGTCAAACACAACTGATTGCCTCATTAATTAATTGATTGACTCATTTTAAGAAACAATGGAAAAATTAAAATCATTATAACCTACGAATTAGTAATAGCAAACGAAATTGATATGTACACTCAGTCAAACGAAACTGATTGCCTCATTAATTAACTGATTGACTCATTGGTGGGCCCATTAATCTCTTATAATTTTCATTGACTAGGGTTTGGTAAATCCCCTATAAATAGGGATCACAATTGCATGGAAAAATACACAGAAACATAAACACTTAGAAGCTGCCACCGGGAATCGTTGCCGAAAACAAGGTCGCTGTCATGAATTTCGACCGCTATGCGCGGGTACACGAGGTCGCTATCGGAAAACGAGTTTTGAAAATATAAAAAAGGGTTTAATTTGACCTGTTTTTCGACCAGAACCGGTTGAACCTTGGGTAGAACCGGGTTTCAAAACATTATGTTTGATCTCCAAACCAGAAAAAGAGTTTGATCAAGGAGGAGTCTACAACTCAAATGTCGTGTACCAAGAAGTTTTACATGACGAGTAACGTGTTATGTTAGATTTTAACTCATAATGATGTAATGTTTCACTTTCAATTTAACTAATGTCTTGTTTGATACAAGTTAAGAATTTCTTGCATTTTACGAGTGTTTGCAATTTCATTTATGTTAAGAATTTCTCGCATTCAAGTACAAAGCCACAACATTATCAATATTGCATATCGTTAATTATCGGCCGCAAGAGATTTTTCGTGCATGCACGGATATTCGTCTAGTTTTATAAATGTTTTTATAAAACTTATTTAAAATGTTTTTGTTATTTATTAGGTATCCCGGGTGAGCTTCGTCCGAAAAATAAACTTTAACTTGAGCATTCATGTTTTTAAATAAACGCTTTTGAGTAAAATATTACATAATTTATTAAATATTTTCATTTAATAAAACGTGATAATTAAATATAAATTTAATTATTTTTGTGTCGGTACGCGTTGTTTTCAAAATTTTGCGATGTTATTTTAGTCATTTTCTGCTTGGTTTTAGGTCTCGAGTAAAACTGAAAAGTTGTCCGGAATGTCGTTGTACATTAAATTGCTTTAGAGTTCGAGTCGTAAAAACGTAATTTAGCGGGTCGTTTTTGACAAGTCAATTTAGGAATAACATATATCTTCTCGTTTTAAAGCCAAGTGAGTTTGAAAAAGAATTTATAAATGAGAAGTATAATAATAATTATGATTTATTATTAAAGTACATTCCAAAAAATTATCAGTTATGCAGTAATTGTTTTTATGTGACGAAAAAAGGTCAAAAGTCAAAAAGTCAAGTCGGACCAAAAAAGTCAAAGTGTAAAATTGTCATTTAAAAATTATGAAAATATCGGGGTTTGACAGGAAGCAAAAACATGGTTGGATGAACTCAACGAAGGAACTATCGAAACATGGGATGAACTTCGAACCGCTTTCATTAACCGTTTCTTTCCCCAACTCTTTTCGACCGACTACTCGGAAAAATTCGAGCTTTCTCTCAACACGAAAATGAATCTCTAACCGATGCTTGGCTTCGTATGAAGGAAATGCTCTGAAACTGTCATGGTCACAATCTGTCCAAAGGTAACATTATCAAAATCTTCTATCATGGTCTAAGCGAAATAACCCAAGAAGTTTTAAATGCCGAAACTGGTGGTATTTTCCTTTATAAAACTCTAAATCAAGCTTATCAGCTTCTCGAAGATAAAGTCTTACTCAAGCTCGATTGGGCTAAAAATCAGAAAGCCAAAACATCTCTCAAGAAAACTGTTGCTTTCGCCGATGAAGGTAGCAGTAATTCCAATACTGACAAAATTATGGCCCGAATGGATGCCATGACCCTGAAAATGGATGCTCAGTATAAAGAACTCCAAAACCACGCTAAAAACAAAACCAGATGAAGATGATATACCTATATCCCAAGAGGAAGAAGCTAAATTCATGCAAACTTTTTGTAAGACTCGTTTTACAATGATTACTGCGACCGAGACTCAAATCGCGATAATTAGCGTTCAAACGAACGAAGTAGCTATAACCGAGACAACTGTCGATCCTGTACTGATGACAAACCTTATGATCTTCAAAAACAATTCAACGATTTCATGAAATCTCAGCAATCGACCAACGCTTTTGTCAAAGAAACATTCATGGATCTCAAGACCCAACTCGAAACCGTAGCCAAAAATCATCAAGCGTCAATCCAGAACCTTGAAACCAAGTTCGACAGACTTGCTGACAAGCAATCTGGTCGACCCTCTGGATCTCTTCCAAGTAACACTCAACCAAACCCAAAAGGACATAATTCCAAAGCTTACCAACCACCACAATCTCGCAATGAGCATGTGAATGCCGTATTCACAAGAAGTGGTAAATCTTACAACCCACCAGTTAACCAAAATGATCAACAAAATGATTCTGAAACTCTTATCAACTTCGATAGCGATGATGAAGACGAAGAACCTACACCACAACCGAAAACACAAAATCCAAAACCAGTCAAGGAAACTCCATTACCCAAACCGTACAAACCAAAAATCCTGTATCCTCAACGTCTAAGGAAAGAGAAAATGGAAGCTCAATACGGAAAATTTCTTGATATGATCCGCGTCGTTCGAATCAACGTACCTCTTATCGATGTCTTGGCCGGAATGCCTAATTATGGAAAATTTCTCAAGGAACTCATAAGCAACAAACATAAAATCGAACAAATCTCTGCCGCTTTCTTAAGCGATGAAAGTTCAGCAATGATCCAAAACAAAGTTCCACCTAAACTCAGAGACCCTGGGAGTTTTCTTATTCCATGTAATTTTGACAAAACTTTCTCCTGCAATGCCTTAGCCGACCTTGGTGCTAGCATTAACCTTATGCCATATTCGCTATATGCCAAATTATCTCTCAAAAATCTTAAACCTACCAAAATGAGCGTAAGATTAGCCGACAGATCATTCCAATACCTTGTTGGAATAGCTGAAAATATGCTTGTTGAAGTTGGTAAATTCACCTTTCCCGTCGATTTCATTATTCTCGAGATGGAAGAAGATAGTAAAGTTCCCCTAATTCTGGGACGACCCTTTCTTCACACTGCTGATGCAGTTATTCGAGTTAAACAGAGACAACTCAACCTTGGAGTTGGAACTGAACGAATAATTTTCAATATCGATTCTGCAATGAAACACTCCTATTCAAACGATGATACCTGTTTTAGTATCGATGAAATCTTAGAAGAAGATTTCGACGCTCTTTTAGACGAAGGTAGTAAAATTCTTCATTCCATCAAAGGAACTCTTCTCGAAGAAGACAATGACCCAAGGGAAGCAGTCACTCCCTTTTTCTCAAACTAATAACTCCCGAAATACGAGTCTAGCTAACGACTCTCTTAAAAATTAAGCGCTTCTCGGGAGGCAACCTGTGCTTTCACTTAAGTGTGGAGGAGTTCCTCCTCCATTCTTCTACTAATATTATTTATTTTCTAAAAAACAAAAATATTTTCTTTTGTGTGCTTTTTATATTTACTCTTATGCAGGTAATTTAGCTCGAAGATATGGAAAATTAGGACGTATGCTCAGGATAGCTCTACCTCAGCTATGCATTTCTCTATGCCCCGAGAAGTACCGTTTTTCCTTAATTTTCCCTATTTTATCTCTATTATCAGTTATCATATTAAGGGCAATGTTCAACTTAAGTGTGGAGGGGAGCCAAATAAGAAAAATTAATCATATCCCTCTATGTTTGCCTTGTTAAAAAAAATTCTAGCTGGTATTTAATGAAAAATCTTAATTATATATGCTTTCAAAAGTAAAAAATGCTCTTAGTAAGGCAAATCCAACCGGATTGACATTCTAGCACACCCCAATCCACTAAATTGTGAGAAATCTAAGCCTTTATTTGGGTATCCACCTTTGGTACCTAAGATAATTGATGCATTTAGCTTGTTCGAGTTAAGGTTTGATTGCAGTCATATGTGTCTATTCCATAATTACGGATGTGTATGTATGGTCTTTGTCGCCTTTTCTGGAACATTGGTATTGGTTGATAATTATATTTGAGAGAGCCGGTAATTTAGAAGCTCTAGAACTTGTGCTTAATCATCATTTACTAGACCGAAGTCTATCACATGTAATGTATCCCGCAAGTCTATGTTATTGCAAGAGTGCTATGTTGCTGAAGTATCTGAAAATTGATTGAAGAAGTCTCGTGCCAAGCCTTAATTATCATCATGGTAAAAAAAAGTAAAAAAATATATGTTATAATCGTTCGAAGAAATAAAGGCTTATGTTCGGCGCATAAAGATTGGATCCTCTCTAGTACCAAAGTTTCATCCTTCGGTCAGGTTTATGTGTTAAGTACAAGCCTATGGTAGCTGTCTAGATTATGTCTGTGCAAATTGAGTGTTCTTCACAAAAAAATATTATACCCTATTTGAGTGGCTGAGTGAATTTAAAATCAAACACTATTCCTATGCGAGGTGCTATGTTATATGTCTATGCCTGAAAAGTTATCTAATATGCAAACTCTCTTAAAAACCAAATTTTCTCCACGGTCAACGCACTGATTTTATTATTTTTTTTTCGCTACCATCCATTGCTTGAGGGCAGCAATAAGCTAAGTGTGGAGGGATTGATAACGCCCAAAATTATACTATGTTTCTATGGCGTGTTTTACTGTTTATTCTATAATTTCTCCGTGGATCTTTTGGTACTTAATTAGCTTGAATTGCTTATTGGTTTCACTTGAAGACTCTAGAGACCCAAGCCATGAATCTATACAATTTAGGAGACGAATACAAGAATAAGAAAAGATTTCTAGGCAAGTTCAAGAAGTCTGCCACACTTGCTTTACATTGTAGCACACCTTTCCCTGAAACCCAATACCTCCACTACACTTATAACTATTGTGCACCACACATTTCTAAAGTTTAGAGAATTAAAGTCTATAAAATGCACATTGCGTTTAAGACTCTCCTCAAAACCGCTACTTACAGACTTATTGGCAAGGGCGCCTCGCCTTCCAGTGGAGAGTGTGATATTAAAAGTAATCGCATTCTTAACTCCAACAGTTCGCCGCACTTTTTCCTAAGTGCGCGCCCGCCAGCTTTGCACCAAATCTTGCTAGTAAAATTAAGGACGGATTTGCATCGCGTCACACACAATTATTACTGTCACATTAATCGTCATAGTCTCGTCCATTTTTAACATAACAGCACTGATCTGGCCGTCTTTCAGCGCCGCATGATGACCGGATGGTATGTGCTTTATTACACATACCATTTTTCATTAAAACCGGAATTAAATGACCAAAAACGTACCAAAAATACATTGTATTTGTATGTTTTGCATTTGTATTGTTCAGGAAACGGATATCCAAGAAAAGAACAAAATCGAAGCCAAAACGACAAAACCGAGCACGAAAACAAAAAGAGCGTGAAAGTGAAAATTCAAAAAGTCAAAGTCAAAGTCAACCCCGAGAAGTGGCATTGGAAAAAGCATAAAAAATCAAACCCGAACACCTAAATTGTCAAAAGTGGGCCTACCCGTACCCACCTAGTGGGCTCGGGTCAGCCAACTTATATATTACAAACCTAATAAAAACCAAAAAAGCCCAAGTCCTTTTCTTTTATAATTGCCGGCCCAACACAAGCCCAAAACCAAACCTATAACCCCTTATAACAAGCCTGTTATCCCATTTCCTTTTATCCCTTACACCGTTAGTCCTTTAAGGACTAACGGTGCAAACAGTTACAAACAAAAAGGACCAAAGATGCAAAGTAAAAGGACGATGGATGCTATACAACTATATAATCTTAGGGGCTAAACTTGCCATTTCCCTATCTTTTAAAAAGTGTGCGAACACTGTTCATCATCTTCCAGTGTGTGTCCTTCTCTGCACTACCAGCCAAAATACTATTCCCCTTTCTTCTCCCCTATGTCGACCAACCCTTAAACAAACCTTATCTCACCTTACATGGGCTTATTGCCACCTTGGCAATCCCTAACCCTCCCATTCGTCAAGACAAAAGACAAAAAATTTGAAGGGCTAGGATTCACTGGATTGGGGACCAAGGCTAATGAAGGGCCAAGATGTGTTTTGGTTTCCTCTCACAGCAAAAGCACAACAAGCACACTATGAAGAGAAGAGGCAGCTTATAAAAGAGAAAGAAGACAGAAGTAAAAAGAACGAGGAGTAGATTAATTTAATTTTTAATGTTTTTAAATTTATGTTTTTAGTCTTTTAAATTCTGTCATTTAACATTTCAAAGCATTGTAACCTTTTTAAGTTAATGAAAATTTCAGTTTTAAGTTTATGCAAATCTGTCCTTTTTTATTTTTTTTGTCATTAAGCTATCTTTGTTCAAAAAGTCATTTCCATAAGCTCTAATAAGCTTATACACCCTGTCTTACTCATAAAAGCTTTTACAAAAGCTTTTTATGAGTTTACTGTTTCATTAAAGCAAGAATTGGAATTTCAGCTTATTTTGGATGTTAAAGCGATAATGGATGGCTTTAAGCTTTGGTTTAGTGCTTATTGGATAAGCTTAGGATTAGTTTTGGTGTAGCTTATTGGTTCTTCTAGCTTGGATGCAGGTATTACTAAATTTTACCTTTTTTAGCTTAATTTCTGATTTTGCTTATCAAGTTGCTTATTTTATGTTTATTTGCTTATTTAGTGCTTTAACCTGCTTCTATTTGTCTTATTTATGCTTATTATGCTTTATGTGTAGGGTAGAAACAGTTTGTTCAAGTTTTTCATAACTAGGCTTGTTTTTAGCTATTTTGAGTTTTTTTTTCTTGTTAGCTTATCATAAGTGCTTATTTCTTGTTGTTAAATGCTTATTGGTTCTTCATTAATCTTGTGTTATATCTGTTTTCTCATAATTCAGCTTAATTTAGCATATCCTTATTGAAAATTGCATTCTGCAAATATAAGGGGGTGTTTGGGACAAGATTTAAAATGGGTCAAAATGGGTCAGTAAAGGTTGTGCCCTTTGGGTCAACTTAAATTAACCTTAATTTACCATAAAATCCAGTGGTTAGAAGATTTTAAGTGTTATACCTCAAAATAATAGTTTGTTTAAGTAGATGCTTTAATCTGTGGTTGCAAAATAGAATTTAAGTGCTAATTAGATCAAGCTTTCCAAGCTGGCTTTTAAGTGTTGTTTCAATCTTGTTTTTAAGCCTCAATGCAGTAGAGCATAGTGAATTAAATGTGCATTGGTCATTTGGAGTTGTAGTCAAAACTGTCAAAGTTTTCTTTAGTTATAAAAAGATCAATTTACAATCTGAATATTAGTAAGTTAAGATTGTTTTTAGAATTTTAGCTTTTGTGTATAAGCTCATTAGGTTACATATTTCATCTATTTCTGCTTATTTTAAAGTTTTTACTTGTTTTACTTGCTGAAAAGTAAGCCTGCATATAGGCAATTGTCTTTAAGAGAAAAACCAATTCAGCATATGTTGAGTAAAACAACATCCTTCATAAGCATTTTTCAAAGCTTATATGAATTTCAAACCCTGTTTTAATTATGGATTATTGGAGCTTTTTGGATAGGCTTTTTAGGGTTATGGGTCAATAAGCCATAAGGATCCATTTTGGGGCTTAAAAATAAGCCCAAAAGTGGTCCCTTAGGCTGTTTGCCTGCAGTTTGGACCCTTTAGCTTATTTGCTTATTTAAGCTTATTGCTTATTGTTTTTGCTTAATTTAGGTTTAGTTCTGCTTATTAGGTTAGTTTTAATCATTTTTAGCTTAATTATCTTAGGGTAGAGCTTATTTAGGCTTATTTGCAATTTTAGTCTAAAAATATTAAGTTTTAAGCCTTTTAATATTTCTGTCATATTTAGCTTCGTTTAAGTCTTTTTCCTTGCTTATTTTTGTTCTCAATTGCTTATTAGGTGTAGCTTATTACCTGTTTTAGCTTATTACTCTTTTTCATCAGCTTATTTAGTATAAAATGGTCAAATAGTTTAGCATTTAAGCTTGATAGGCTACTGTCATCTTTAAGCTCATTTTCTGAGCTTATTATAGCTTTTCAAAAATAATCTCAAGTTTTAAAGTTGTTAGTTTTCAGCTTATTTATAACTTTGTTTTTAAAGTTTTTCAAAAAGAAAAAAAAGGGAGTAGGGAAGTCAGGGGTGAGCAAGGCTCGAACCCCTGACCTCTACCCACTCAACCTTTATAGCACCTCACACACGCACACACAAACCAACTGCCCTAGGGTCTTTTTCAGTTTTAGTTTGCTTTTTTACTGCTTATTTGATCAGCACTTTTTCAATTTCTTATTTTTCCTGTAATCTTCATAAGCTAAAGTATTTTTCTGTATTTTTCCAGATTTTTATCATTTAGTTTACTATTTTTAATAATTTAATTTCATTAAAACAGTAATTAATTCATAAAAAATAAAATAAAAGTCAAAAAAATATAATTCTTTTTTTCAAAATTTTCTTTTATCATGTAGGACCTAGGAAAAATAAATTTGCTTTCGTAGGGTTAAAATTTTAGATTTCGATTTTTTAAAGAACGGTTTTGAATCCCGTTCTCGTTTCCCGTGTTTTTAAGCTTAAATCGCTTTCGTTTTTAGTCTAGTTTTCTTTATTCTTACATTTTAGTCACTTAGGGTTAATTAAAAGTTAAAAAATCACTTTAGGATTAAAATTTGATAAATTAGGTTTTTAAGTCGCGTTTTTACGTTCCCGTTTTAGGTTTTAACTTAAATTGCTTTCGTTTTAGGGTTTCTTTTACTTGTTTTTGCATTTTATTCGTAGAAATAGATAACCAAATCAAATCTTTGATCATTCAAGCATTGTCCGCAAACGAAACTCGATTTTTAAATTCACGCCTCGACGGAAAACGACCTAGGAGATTTTTGATTTTACTTTTGATAAAAGTAATTTCTTTGAGTCTTTCTGAATACGTATACTATATATAGATTATAATTACCCCTAAAAAGGTACATTATCAATAATGCCGCCGCTACCGGGGCCGGTTGTGAGACGAGTATCGACGTTGAAGTTTGTGGTGCCTTGATGACCCTTCCCGTGAAGTTTTTTCTTTTATAAAAAATATTTAAAAATACAAAAAAATTTTTTTCATTTTTCTTTTTATTAGTATATTAAAAAACAAGAAAAAATTAAAAAACAAAATTCCGGCTAAATAAGATAAACATTCTTTTTTTTTAATATAATGCTTTCCACTGAAGCATTATCATAATAAGTTCCCGAATAAGTTTTTAAAAAACTTGGCCTTTGTGTCACTTGGAGGTTACGGCGCACCTTTAAGAGATTAAAAAAACCATAACGGGGGTATAAGGAAGTTGTTCGAGGAAATTATGACCCGAAAGGAGAAGGATTTTAATAGCTTCGCGCTTTCCCGCTCCTCCGCTCCTTTGTGCGTTTTTCTTTTAAAGAGCTACCGTGAAACAAGTTGATTATTGGTTTAAGTTATTCAATCTCGTTTTGTCCATTAATAAAATATGATGTTTAAAAAAAACTCAAAAATCCAAAAATAATCTCCTTTAACCTCTTTGTCATTTAATTCTTCTTCTTAGCTCTCTATTTTTAATTCTTATGGCGTCATTCGACTATCGTTTAAATCCCCTTTACACGATTAAAGAATGCTCGTCTTGTGGAGCTTTGTACACTACAGACTATTGTTGTTCTAAAGGGGGTCTCGTAGACAAGATCATTTGTGATCTTAATAAAACACCCGACTCATCTCAACGACCCCCTCCTAGTTGTGCAAAGTGTGGAAACCCGGTTGATGGTCCATATTATTGAGGATGTGCTCTTTTACGAAAGAAGTTTAAGAAGATTCGTTTACATATTGTGTTGAAAATGGAATTTTCCAAGACCTTCAAGTACTTTCGAGTCCATCTAAGGCAATATTCGTTTCTTAATGCTCCTCATGAGGGCCATTCATTATCAAAACAGGATCCGTGTGTGAAAATTCCTGCAATGTCTCCACATATTCGGACCAATCATTGTTGTTACCGAGTGTGGTGATTCGGTTTAGATGATAATCTTTTGGTCAACAATATGTACTTGGAAGTCTTTGGGCAAGGTGTCTCATTATGGTTATAAATTGTCCTCGAAAAGTTCCAAAATCCGGATCCATGCAACAATACTATCGTGATGAGCTCCACACAAACTTTGCCAAAGTTTCGATTGGACCATGCTTTTCTGAGACGATGGAAATTCATTCAGTATATGAGTCCATTCCTAATGTCTGTCAATGATTCTACTAAACGTTTTTAACTACCTCCACAACCCCGATACGTGCCATTCTCTTGTGTGTTATGTTGGGAACGATGTCCCATTCCAGGGGGGGGGGGTGGGGGGGGGGGGGGGGGGGGGGGACTATGATTGTCCACCTCAAGTCCCGTTTGTCTACATTCAGGGACCGTTGTTTCAATCAAAAACTTTGATTATGTTCACAAACTTCACCAAGTTTCCAATACAATATCTTGTTGTGAAGATTGTGGGGGGCGGGGTCCCTCCGAGACTTTGCAATGTCTAAAACTCGATGAATTATTACTAACATTTATCCGTGTTTATTGTTTCTAATTATTCTGTTTTGAACAATACTCTGCCCACGTAATTTTCCGTCAATCATCCAATCTTCCAATGTCATAAATGTAGATTCTCTAAATTCTCAAAAATTATAGTCATGGAGCAAATGACATCACATATTGTGATTATGGCTTGGTCAATATATTCAAAAGAAGGAAGAAGATATGGCGAATTGGCGGAAGATCAAGAGGCCCTAAAGATCGATATTGGACAGATTCCCATTGGCTATGAGATGATGACGAAGACGATACCATTGCAATCACACCCGTTTTACCAATCAAGGAACCCGATAACTCTCTAAGTATGGGGGACGAGCATCTTGACACTGTTCCGGCAACGGAATCGGACGAAGTAATAAAGTCTAGTGTTGAGGACCTTGTCCAAATCCCAAGTGAGTCCGAGGGTATTCCCGACAAAATGTGTGATGTGCCTCTTTGTGAAAATACCACCCCTCTTAATGCTCTCAATGAACATTCTGAGATTGTTGTCAATTCCAACGATGATAATTCTTCGAGTGATGACGATTCTCCCTACGGTGAGGATATCGATTATGTCGATGCATCACCTCCCGATATTGAGATCGTCAACTTAGAGGTGGTGGAGATTGTTGTCCCAAAAGTTGGAAGGATTGATGATGATATTCTTTTAACAATCAAAGACGATATCCTTCGTGAAAAATTATTGAATGTCAATCTTCTTATTGCTAAGATCGATGCATTAAGAGATAATCCCACTCTATCTTCTGACGTTGTGATCAAGTCTACCTCCACATTTTCTAATCTTTTCTTGGAGGAGACTAACACCTTTGATAATTCTATTCTCGAATCTGAAACTTTTCGCTTTAATCTAGAAGAGATTAGTAGTGGCAGTCCTACTACTCGTTCTGATTTATCTCTTCCGGATTGTAAAGCTTTCAATGTTGATAACGATCATTTTAAAGAGAAGAGTAGTGGCAGTACCACTACTCATGTTAATTTTTCTCGATATGACTCGTTTATCTTTGATCTCTCGAATGATCAGTTTCCTCCTGCCGATAGGAGTGACCTTTATCATGAGGAGTTCACCGATGAACTCGCTCACATCATGTCTCTTCCGAATCTTGAATGTTTCAAATTTAAGATTGAGCCCGATCCGGGAGATTTGGCGTCTATTGACCCCGGGATTCATGAGAATGTTTCTACGACTAATGTGAATTTACCATTAGAAGATGACCAATCTTCTCTCTTCGCCTATGTTGTATGGATCTTTCTTGCCTTTCTCACGTATCCTGTTGTCCCTCCATATCTTCTCTCCACCGGGAATAAAGATACCATTTTTGATCTCGGTATCTCAATTTATCATTCTTTTATGCCGGATGTATCTCATTGGAGTGAAACTTTCATGAAATTCAATGTTTATCCAAACCACTTGAATGAAAGTCCGATGACGATTTTATCTTCCACTTGCTTCCCTATGGACCAATGAATTCAGGGTCGAGTCGAGCTTGTGACTCGGTTAACAAAAACAAGTCGCTTCGTGGGTGGCAACCCATGCTTATCCGTAGTATTTAGTAATGAATAAGTGTTTTGTTGTGAGGAGGCTCGCCTCTTCCATTACCCGTGTTTTGTGTTTTGTGGTTAAATGTCCAGGACGTCCCGGATTGTGAAGACTCTCGGTTTTGTCCTTCACTCAAGATCTTCACATCCTCAGCTTCAATTAGGGAATCCGATATCCAAATCTAATCGACTAACGTTTTATCTTTTGGCACACTTAATAAACGGCCTTAGATTTACGTAGGTACCCCTTTTAAAAACATCGAGGACGATGTTTAGTTCTAGTATGGGGGGGGGGGGAATCTTCGATTTGATTTTGCCTGCAGCCGGTTGTCACGTAATCCCGTTTTTACCACCAAAATTTTGCAAAAATACCAAAAAAATGAAAAATTTTAAAATTTTTTCAAAAATAAAATAAGTGTTTTGTCACAGTTTTGACTTTCCTAATGGGTAGAATGAGAATAAATTTTGACTCGGTCGAGCGTGTTGAGCCCTAGCTTTGTCCCTTAACCATTTAATAAACGAAAGTTTATTAGGCTAAGCATTCGCGGATCCTTTTATTAGGGATTTTAAATTTGCGAAGAACGAGAAATGATAGTGTTATTTACAAGTAGGATGCTAAACAAGGATTATTTGGAAATCTTAAAAGCTTATAAGTGTAACTTGTCGCTTTTTCTCCCCGAAGCTCTTAACCTGACTAATAAACGTGCTTAATTTTGCTTTAACTTTAAACCGACATTTTCTAAAAAGAAGCTCTTTCGGAAACAAAAATATTCATCTTAGTTCAGCTTTATACTTGAGTTTCTAAAACGAAATTTTCTCTATTACGGAAAATATGTTGCAAAATAAAAAAAATCATGAATATTAAAATTATGCCAATGAAGCATACATTTGATTATATAGAACAAGTAAAAGATGTGTGTCGTGATATCCCACTCCGCTAACCACAATGGTGGGGTTCAAATTAAGACATCTTTTCTTACTAGGGATTTGGTGGTTGTGTATCTCACAGGAAGCGAGGTCTAGGTGATGGTTCAACTAAGACACTTTTCCTTAGCCATATTAGGAAGAAGGTGTGATGTGATTTCCCACTACGCTAGCAACGGGGTGCGTGGTGTGGGTTTTCAAACTAAGTACATTCGGTCGTTGGTTTGATATCCTAATAGGGAGCGAGGCCTTAGGTAGGTGTTCAAACTAAGCAACGAATTCCTAGCTTTAAGAACTTATGATCCTATAATGATTGAAGATGTTGCAAAAAAGTTTTAAGTTAAAATCTCATTCTTTAAAATCAAGTTACAAGGTCCTAATAAGTTGTTGCTTTGAGTCATGATTCATCTTGAATTACGACTATGAAAATAAGTTGATCTATGGTTGAGTTGAAATGAGTACACACATTTAAATCAGTATTTCGCATGTTGTGGAGTTAAAGTTGTCACAAGTCATTGTCAGTATGAGTGCTTAGCATTTAGACTTATATTGACAAATGATCTTGTTTAATTGCTTGGTTTGGAACTAGTGAAAAATCGGGGACGATGAATTTATCCGTCAGGACATCCGTAGATTATTCTATGGGCGTTTCTCATTCTATGATCCCAGTGTTAATAAAATAAAGGAAGTCAAACAGGAAGTCGAGAAAAGAAAAAGGAAAATCCAAAAATATTAGGGATAGTTAGTGTATAGATAAAAAAATGGTGAAAACGGGACTTGTCGAAGCTTTTGATTCTTTAGTTCCCCTTGACAAACACTTAGCTACTTTTCGAGGTTATTAGTCGAGGGGGATTGAGATTCTTAGTTTTCGTAAATGTTTACTTCATAACATTGCGTGAGGACACGGCAATACCTTAGTATGGGGGATTTGGATCTTCGATTTGATTTTTGCCTGCAGCCGTTGTTATCACGTAATCCCGTTTTTACCACCAAATTTTTGCAAAAATACCAAAAAAAAAAAATTGAAAAATTTTAAAAAATTTTCAAAAATAAAATAAGTGTTTTGTCACAGTTTTGACTTTCCTAATGGGTAGAATGAGAATAATTTTTGACTCGATCGGGCGTGTTGAGCCCTAGCTAGTTCCTCAACTTATCGTTTGTAGGCTAAGCTTTCACGAATTCGATTGCTTCGAATTTTAATAAGGTGAAGAACAAGAAGTGATAGAGTTAAATATAAGTTTATGTGCTGAACAAAAACTTATATGAGTAACTTGTGGCTTTTTCTCCCATTAGCTTCTAATCCACCTAATCATACGTACTCAATTCAGTTCAACTAAGTCAATCAATGTTTTTAGAAAAAGCTTCAAATTTGTAACTTGATTCTTTAAAGCGAGATTTTTCTGTTCTTAATAATTCGAAAGTTAAAATGCCAAAGAAGCATGAATGAAGTATGAATGCAAAAATGCATGAATATTGAAATTTTGCCAATGAAGCATACATTTGATTATATGGAGCAAGTAAAAGATGTGTCGTGATATCCCACTCCGCTAACGGGCCCAAATTTTGGTTCTTAGTGGTCCAAAACCTATCAACATCCTATACGGGCGTGGTTTTAAAGCCCAACCCCATTTACCCCTTACAATGTTTAGTCCTTCAAGACTAACTTAGTTAGTCTGGAGGACTAACTATGCAAACCCTCACATTTTCAGGGACCAAAAACGTGGGAATAAAATATAAGTCGAGTTTTCGCAACACATGTTTTATTAACATTCAGGGAATCGTTTTGCCATCCCATGATGAAACTTTTACCCTACCACTTTTAAAATAGATAAAACACTGGGTTGATCCTTTTTCCGTTTTCACGCCCGAGCCCAAACCCCACACATTCAGTTCGGGTTTGTCTTTCCCCATCCTTTATCCTGCAACTCAAATATCAAGGGATAAAACCAAACCCTTCCAATCACTTCCCCCCCCCCCCATCACTCAAAGCCACGTGGTAAAGGTATAAACACACCTGGTAAAAAGTGGTAAAAAAAAAAAAAAAAATAAAAAAAAAAAAAAAAAGATGTAAAAAAAAAAAAAATACAAAAAAAAAATCCTTAGTTATACACAAAATGATCCAAGGGCTGTCATTTGGAGATGATGATCCGTGTGCTATCACAAAGAGGATTAAGGGTCAATATTGGTACTAAGTGTTTCTCTCAGCAAACAAACACAACAAACACAATGCAAAGAAGCTCAGCTGCCTATAAAAAGAAGACAGAGAAGACCAATAGGGGAGCTGTTTTTATATAGTTTATCTAGTGTCAAAAATTTACTTTTAAAAGGTTTTAATTTTAGTTTCATGTCTTTAAAATTGTAACTTTCAATTCAGCTTTGTACCTTTAAAAGATTAATGCAATTTACAATTTATCAAGTTAATTCAAAATCTGTCATTTTAAGCTCATTGTACTCAGAGTTATTATCTTGTTTACAAGTGATCTTATAAGCTCTTTTAAGCCTCTTCAAGTTGTATTAGTCACTAAAGCTTTTACAAAAGCTTTGTAAGAGGTTACTTTTTCATTAAAGGAAGAATTAAATTTTCAAGCATTTGGAGCAAGGCAATTTAAGGATAGGGCTTGGTTTAGTGCTTAATGGTAAGCTAATAGGTATGTTATAAGCTGAATTGGGTTCTTGACTTTTGACAAAAGCTAAGGGTTCTTGTAAGTTTTCATTTCCTCATAATTTTTCCATTTTCATGTTTTTACTGTTCAATTGCTTATTCTGTCATTATGTGCTTATTTCTGGATTATTTATGCTTTACATGTCTTACTTATGCTTATTGTATCTTGTTTAATGCTTGTTATAAGCTGTTTTAGCTTAAATTTGTATTTTCCATCTCAAAAGGGACGTGTTTGGGTTATACTATTCAAAAACGGGTATAATGGTTTTTTTTAAAAAAAAATTGGGTAAATTTTGGGTTGTCAGCTACCACAAGCAATTCTTAAGACATTGTTCATTATGTTTTTTTAGTTTTTAATTTTAAAATGTTGTTTTTAAGATTTTCTAATGGGTTCTTAAAACTGTTGGTGCCCAAAAGTTTACTGAGCTTATTATGATTAGGTCCTTGTTAAAAAGTTTTTTTAAACTAGCTTTTGTTGTTCTCTTTTTTGTGTACATTTAGAGTAGTGAAGTGTCTTTAAGTTTTACTTTTAAACGTGCTCATAATTCTGGTCAAATCTGTTAAAGTGTTTTTCATAACTTTCAAGAGTATTCTTTTTCTTGTCAAACGTCAGATGTTGTTATTATTATTTTGAGATCTTCAAATTTTGTGCATAAGCTCATGGAAGTAACTCAATTCTGTGTTAAACTTATTTTTGCATTTGGAGCTTAATTAAGGGCTCAGTTTGAGGAATGAATTAAGCCCTTTTAAAAAGCTAACCAAAATCATTGTATGCTGAGTCAAACAACATTTTTCAGTTAGCTTTCTAAGTGCTTATTTGCTTTTAAAAGAATTTTATTTTTACATTTTTATAAAGCCCTTAGGCTAGTCTCTAAGCTCATATAAGCTCCTTAGCCTTTAGGATCCCTTTAAGCACTTAATTTTAAGCTCAATTATAGCAAGTAGGCCTTTTTGGCTTTAAGTTACCCTGGTGCAAAGCAGCATAATTATCAGCAGTTTATTTTCTTAATTAGTAGTTAAATCTTAGTTTTTTTTTTAGATTTTATAGTATAAGCCTATAAGCCTTATGTCTTTATGTCTCATACAGCAATTTGCCTTAAGACACCATTCTAGATGGTTATTTTTTAAGTCAAAAGTAGGCCTTTTGACTGTTTTTGATGCAGGTTAAGCTCAAAAGCTTATAAGCTCATTTTGGCTTATTTAATTGTTTGGCTTGCTTATTTCTAGTATATTGTGCTTATTAAGTTTGTCTTGTAACTTGTGTTTGCTTATCTTATATAAGCATTCTGTCTGTTCTTTTTGTGCTTTTTCCAGCTTATTTATTGAGTTTTAAAAATAGTGGTAATTATAAAAAATGCTCAGCTTAATGTGTTTAATTAGTGTGTATAAAAAGTTTTAAAAAAGAAAAGTTATTTGTAGCAAGTCCAAATAGAAGAGAGGTCCAGGTCTCGATCTTCGCCGACCTCCCTCTCAAAAACACACGGCTCTGACCATGCCCTTGGGTCTTTTCACCTGTCATCCTTATGCTACAATCAAATAGATAACTCTTTTAGGCCCATTAAAGCGTTCAGCCCTTTTGGGCTTTTTCCCTGGCTTATCAAATTAAGCTGCCATCAGTTTAGTAATTTTATTGAATCTTCATGGCTTAAAAGTATTTTGTGGAATTTTTTTAGGATTTTGTATAAAATCTTTTTGTATTTTTTGTAATTTATTTTCATTTAAAAAATTAAAAAATTCATAAAAATAAAATAAGAATCAAATTATATATTACTTTTTTTTTTAATTTTCTTTTATTGTTTATTTTCTAGGATAAAATAAATTTTATCATATGTAGGGTAATTTTTTCAAAAGTTTCACTTTTTAAAGAACGGGATTCGTTCCCGTTCTCGTTTCTTCTCGTTTTTAGTCTTAATCAACTCCGTTTTTGATCTAGTTTTTTTAAACTTCGTTTTTAGAAACTTAGGACCCATTGAAAGTGAAAAATTCATTTAGGGATTAAAATTAAATAATTTAGGTTTTTAGCTCACGTTTTTAGGTCCCGTTATCGTTTTTTTGTGTAAATTTCTTTCTTGTTTTAATTAATAACCAAATCGGGTGTCGAAAGTTTGACGAGATAAATAATTATTACTATAAATATAAATAGATGACGAGACTTACTAAAAATTGTAACTTTCTGAAAATAGTAACATTCCAAAAATAGAAAGTTTCCGAAAATAGAAAGTTTTCAATAAATATTGTGACGTATAAGAAAGAGAATGATCGTAACTCAATTATGTGGGGTTTAGGATCTAGGGCGCGCAAGTGGATTTCTCATCACATGTGTATGTATATTTATACTATTTCAATAGTTGCGATGTACGCACTATTCGATTGTACTTTATTGTATGGTAATCGAGCGACATAAATTATAGGTCGCGGTTGAGTTCGTTGTTGCGATGTCTTTGGATTGTTTCGGTTATTTTGATCTTCGGCTTAGATCAAGGTGAGTTCATAGCCTCGCTTTTGAACTGTTTTAAATGTTTTAAAACTGCGAGGGGGATACATGCTTGTTTTGAAAATTAAACGCAATGTGTTTTGATACGTGATATGATTCCATGCTATGAGTTTATGCCTTTGACTGTGTACTCGTTAATTACCGAGGAGGTAAACGCTGAATGCATTAAATAGATCTATTGGGTTTGACAGCCCTGTCCGGGGTATGAATCCTGAATTGAATAGCGAGCACCCTGTAACAGACATTTTGTATTGAGTTTAGGGGTGGTGGCATACTACCCGGTCAGCTATTTATCTATAATGTTAAATGTGTTAAGGTTCGGTACACAGGCTCATGCAAGATGGAAATGTTGTGTGGCTTGCCTAGCTAGCAAGTCATACGTGTTTTGTAGAACCAAATATTGCGTTCTGATTGTTGTTTGTAAACTCTATGAATTCATTCAACATTTTGTTGACGTTTTTAAGCATGTATTTCAGGTATTGGTGCTGTTGATGGCTTGGATGGGACAGAACGCGGATATCAAAGACTGTGTCATGGTGACATGTTTTGTTTATTTAAACAAAAGGATGCTTTGGAAAAGAAGTCGTGTCATGACTTTTTGAAATAAAGTTTTTAAGTTAGTTTGGGACCTTGTAACTCTGATGTTCATCATATAAATAAAATAAATTTTGTTTTATAAACGTATCATTGAATATTTACTGGGACTCGTGTGCATGTATTATAAAGTAGCACCCCAAATGTTGTATTCCACTGCGTATCGTATTTTAGGGGTGTTACAGAGTGGTACCAGAGCACGAGTTGTAGCGAACTAAGTCGTTTTACAAAACTTGGACTACAACTGTTTTTGGAAAATTTCACGAGTCTTTCACCGTTGTCCGATATCCGCGCGCGTGTTGTTCCCGATCCTTAAAAGCCTTATGTGATGCTTTGATTGCATATTATGTGCGTGACAAGTGGGATACACTTGGTATAAGTAATGATTATATAAGTATATATATACGGGTGACCTAATGTTTGAACTTCCAGATAAAGTTCATAGGGTTTTTATGATGGGGCCACAGTTACTAAACGAACCCTATTTAGAACATAACAAGCTACTAACTGCTTCAGTCCAAACATATGGTTTAAAGGGTTTTAAAACTTAGAAGTCAGCAAGCATAGTTCTTGCTGCCTCTATAAGGGTTCTATTCTTCTATTCACAACCCCACTTTTGTGTTGAGGGGATTCTGGCAACACTATAAACCCCCTTTAATCCCCTTGTGACCCAAAGAGTTCAATTAAGTTAGAATATTTAAACTCTGTCCCATTGTCAGCACTTATAGCCTTAACCTTCTTAGTTAGCTGTTTTTCAACAAAAGTAATAGAAATCCCTAAGATGATAAAAAATCCTCATCCCTTATTCCCCAAAAAGAAAACCCAGCTTGAACCATTAAAGTCATCTGTAACCGACCCACGGAATAGATTTGTGATCCAATGCTCTGAGGAAGGTATGACTAAAATGGTCCATATGAAGTACTATGGTGGAGACAGAGCTCAGAAAATGGTGGCTGACCTGCGGTGATGGCCTTGTAAGAGGCCTTGTGTTGCTTTCCTTTGTTATAGGCAACATAGTTGTTTTCATTTGTGAAGAGTTTGGAAGGAAGCCCATTGACTAATCCATGTTTTGCCAGCTTGTTCATGTTTTTGAAGTTCACATGAGCCATCCTTCTAATGCCATTTTGTGACTACATCTAAGGTAAAGCTTTGCCAATAAACACTTATGATTCTCTTCAGAATGGATTTAGTCAAATTTGTAAGCAGTAGAAGATTGTGTCTCCTAGAACTTGATAACAACCTGACTTGAGTCAGTAGTTGAAACTCCATGGAGAGAACAAGGCACTCATATGTTCTGTGAAAAGGACTTTGTTTATCTTGGATCAAATATTTGTGACCCAAAGAACAAAATTAAAGTTCTGAAGCTCTTCCACATAATAGACCATTTCTCAATATTGAAGTTGGAAGTCCTAATGTGCCATTTCCAGTGATTTTACCACTCCACCTCCCAAAGTGACAGTTCCTCCTTAATCTTCACAAAGTCAGCCAATATCACCTTATTAACTGTCCCATGCATCTGGAAAACCACTATCAACAATACCTAAATCTTTATTTGTATGAGGATTGTCCTACAATATACAAAAGAAAGTACAACATTAGTATACATGGGAGACCCAAGTCAAAACTGACTTGGGCCTGCCTTATGGATCAATAAGTGGAAAACCCTGTAGATTTGTTGAGAGATAACCATTGTTTCTTGGATCCCCAATGCATAATTGGCCTGATTACTTCTGCCCAAGAACAACCTGCTGAAGGATCTTAACACAGTTCCCAGCTTCCCACCATCCCATCAACCATTTGGGTTATATGAGTCATGCCTACTAAACGTTGAAATAATGGCTTTTTGGTCAGGTCATGAGTTTAGCAGTCAGGATTATCCAACCAGCAGGAATGCCTACCTCATGAACCTGATGTTGGTCTATTCAAACTACCAGCAGGAACATAGGCTGGTCTAGGAACAAATGAGGGATGTTTTCCACATTTTTCCACACAGATGCATTATTCAATCTCAACTGATTCTCATAAAAATCACAATCATGAATCAAATGTAACTTACTACACAAAAAAAACATTTCTTACCACCAAAAGACTTGTTTTTACATAGAACTAATAATTGTTTTGCCATTCCTATTACATAAATTCCTAGGAGTTTATACATTCTCCTAAAAGAAAAACTAGGAATTTGGAGTGACATTGCATGTCCCTAGGTCATCATCTTGTTTGTAAAAGTCTTCAATCACTGAACTAAGGCATTTGGTCATGTTGCCTTGAGGAGTGACACTCTGAATGCACAGGATGCAAAGCCAGTTGTCTCTGAGTCTGAGGACTTGTCACTAGTTTCACAAGAGACAAAGTCATTAGATACAGAGTTAGATTCAGAATAATTATTGGACTTTGAAACCCAAATTTTTGGGTTACACAAAATTGGTCCAACCCCCCCATAAGTAAATTGTGTATCATCAATGTCAGGCTTGTTGGAAGGAGGCATGAATGTTCCTGTTATGGGTCCTGGAACAGCATGCAATCCACCAGCTTTGACAAATCCATCATAGAGAGGTTTCTCTATAGCATCCTTAAGACATGAGTCAAAGATACTAGGTGCAGAGAGATCAAACACCTCATCTGTTCCAAAAGTGTCTCCATATCCTAAACCAAATTTTGATCTAGAGGACATGGAGCTATTGATCAGTTTGTTCAGGTTTTTGGAAGAATTCTTCCATTTGTCAAACCTTGCCTCAGACTCCTCAAGTTTGACCTTGTTATTCATATTATCACTTTTAGCCTGTTCATTCAATTTTTCAGTATATTTTAGCATGTTAGTGGTGTTGCCTAGGTCTGCAGTCAAGATTCTAACTTTCTCTTCTAAAGCTAACTGATTATTTTGGTACCAAGACTTCTGTTGTTCTAAGTTTTGAAGTGAACTTTTGTATGCTTGTACTTGGATAAAACACTCTTTATATTGCACTTCTAGATTATCAAAATCCTTTTTAAGTTCTGTATAAATATAATTACAACCAAAAGGACAAGATTGTACCTGAGGGGATAACCCCATAAGTGCAAATTGAGTTTCAGCATCAGTAGCATCACTAGAAGTAACAGAAACACCATCAGCACCAACACCAGCAGCAACAGAAACACCATCAGAACCATTACCAGTAGCAACAAACACACCATCAGCAAAAATACCATCAGTACTAACTCCATCAGCAGCATCAACAGCAGGAATAACAGCATCATCCCCATATCCTGCAATCATCCCATAGACTTCAGAAGCACCTTTCTCCATATCTTCACTTTCGTGGTCTGACCAATTGAGCATTGAATCAACTGACACCAAAGCCTTTGGTTCTTCTGATTTATCCAGTTCTTTGATCTTAAATTGAGAATACCTTGTCTTTGAATCCACCTTCTTCCCTGTACATTCTCTTGCAAAATGTCCCAACTCTGAACATTGATAGCACCTGACCTTCTTTTTATCAAACCTGGCAGCATCTTTGTTATTAAACTTGAATTTTCTACCAGCCTTCTTTTCAAATCTATTGATTCGAACAGAAAGCATTGCCATCTGCCATTTGATGTCAAGTTCTTCCAAATCCAACTTGCCAATTTGGTCAAAGTCTTCATAAGTGATCTGTTGTTGTGGATCACTTTCAGCAACAAAAGAGTGAAGAACATTTTCAAGAACATTGCCTGAAGCATCAGCAGAGGAAGAAGTAGTGGTATAGCTAACAGAAGAAGGTTGACATTTGGAATCAGCAGTTGACCACTTGGAATTAGTGCTAGCAGCACTAATGAAAGCTGAGTGTGTAGGAGCAGCAGGAACTCTTGAATCATAGCTAGAACCACCCTTCACATCAATCTCAAGTGTCCTAAGCTTGTTATACAAATCATCAAAGCTTAAGAAATCAAGACCACCCTTTGTTTTAAGGGTGATTGCCACCTGTGACCAAGAAGGTGGTAGAGCTCTAAGGAACTTCATGTTGCAGTCTTCATTATCTGGTCTTGCTTGCATTTGATTAAGTTGACTCAGCACCTTCTGAAACCTATCATATCCCTTGTGCAAACCCTCGGATTCAGATATCTTAAAGTCTGCAAACTCCTGCTTGAGCATTGACTTCCTCATTTTCTTTGACTCTTCATTCCCTCCAAATCTGGCTTTTACTGCCAACCAGATATCCTTAGCATCATCAAGATGATGAAAGTCAGCCATGTGATCCTCTGGAAGAGACTGAAGTAGAATAGTTCTAGCTTTTGTCTCTCGTTGGACAGCAATTTGTTCTTCCATAGTGACAGGAGGAAGAATCATTATGTTGCCTCTAGGATCTCTGCCAGTCCGTTTTCTGCTGTTTCCATGAAGAACAATGTTCCACAGATTGTGATCACTGTTCATTATCCAATATTCCATCTTCATTGCCCACGTTTCATACTCGTCCTTCTTCAAATAAGGAAATTTGGCATTACTGCTGGAAACAGTGGTTGAATTATATTGCTGGAATTGAGGCTGAGTATTTTGAGAGGGTTGTGCGGAGTGGGAAGTTTGTGACTCAAATACAGGTTCAGTAGTTGCCACAGAAAATACTGGTTCGGATGTTGTTGGGATGGAGAATGAAGATTCGGATGGTGATGGTACAGTAAACGGTGGTGTGGGATACGGTGAAGTCATTGTAAAGGTTTAGGAGCAAGAACAGTAATTATTCTTCAACAGAGACTCTCTCCAGGCTCTGATACCACTTGTAGGTCTCAGCCCTAGATAGATCTTTTAAGCCTGTGAAGGATATAGAGCACTAATGTAATCAAAAGTAACTCTGTGAGAGACTCTAACAAAACAATCTATTGTTCACGCGGAAAATAAACAATAGTGCTAAAGAAGAATTACTAAAAACAATACTTTGATCCTCTATGGATCTTTTCTATTAATCGTAAAACTGTTTCTTGATTGTTCAATCTCTTGTCAAGCCTAAACCGTGTGGTTTCATTTATAGATATGAAACCCTAAACTAATTCTCCTAGAATTACGTTTGCATGAGTCTATCTATTACTTCTCATGTCTATCCATACTAGAACTTATCCCAGAGTCACTACGTTACTCTACCAGGACTAATAATATAACCAGCAGGAACTATATACCTGCCAGTAGGAACTTTAATACTAACAGTAGCAATTACTCTACCAGTAGGAACTACATACCTACCAGTAGGAACTAATAAATACAAATATACCTAACAATCCTCCCCTAAACTGGAATTTGACATAGTTAACTTCCAGTTTCCTAGATAGATCTTCAGTCTTTAAAGCTTTGAGGATTGAAACAGCAACAAAAACAGCAGCAACCAAATTGATTGACCTTTAAACATCTTTAACTCTTCAATCTTTAATATACTTCCAGGTGCATGTAATGATTTCCTGCAGAATGTGATGTGTTATGGGTGTGGTGAGAAAGGACATCTTAAGAACAAGTGTCCTAAGGCAGGGAACCCGCATAATGAGGGAGCTCGTGCGAGAGCTTACGTGGTGGTTGAAAATCCGCAGCAGAATCCAAATGTGGTCACGGGTACGTTTCTTCTTAATGATCACTACGCTTGTATCCACTTTGTTTCTGGTGCTGAGAAGAGGTTTGTTTCTTCTGCGTTTTACACCTTTTATTGATATTGACCCAACCGCTTTAAATACTAGTTATTGAGTAGGAGTTAGCATATGGAAAAGGTGGTTAGTACCAACATGTTTACGAGGTTGTACCTTTAGTCGTGCTTATTCACTTGTTTCAAAATTTGCCTACTCCTGACCCGAAGGAAGTTTTGATGTCACCCCCCCCCCCCTTTGTTGGCATGGACTGGTTGTCATACCACCGAGCTGTCATAGATTGTTATGAAAAGATTGTCCGTATTCCTCTTCTGAATGGCGAGATTCTTGAAGTCCAAGGCGAGAGGCCGGAAAAGGATCCTGGATCACTTGCGTGTATCAAGGCTGATGAAAAGAAGTTTGATGACATTCGAGTTGTCCGAGACTTCCCTGAGGTATTTCCAGATGATCTGTCAGGTTTACCTCCTGTGCGAGAGATAGAATTCCGCATTGATCTGATTCCAGGTGCGTCGCCAGTTGTTAAATCGCCATACCGATTAGCTCCGTCAGAGATGCTAGAGTTGTCGAACCAACTAAAAGAGCTTCAAGAAAAGGGCTTCATTCGACCCAGTCATTCACCATGGGGAGCACCCGTGCTTTTTGTTAAGAAGAAAGACGGTGCGATGAGAATGTGTATTGACTACAGGGAATTAAATAAGTTGACTATAAAGAACCGCTATCCTCTTCCCAGAATTGACGACTTGTTTGATCAATTACAAGGTGCGTGTTGTTTCTCAAAGATAGATCTTCGCTCAGGATATCATCAGTTGAGAGTCCGAGAGGAAGATATACCGAAGACCGCGTTTAGAACCCGATATGGGCATTTTGAGTTCACAGTCATGCCATTTGGGCTGACAAACGCGCCAGCAATATTTATGGACTTAATGAACCGTGTCTGCAAGCCGTATTTAGACAAATTCGTAATTGTGTTCATTGACGACATCTTAATCTACTCAAAGTCAGAAGAAGAGCATGAAGTCCACCTGAAGGCGATTCTAGACTTACTCAAGAAGGAGAAGTTGTATGCCAAATTTTCAAAGTGCGAATTTTGGTTACAAGAAGTCTAGTTCCTAGGACATGTGGTCAACCGTGACGGTATCCACGTGGATCCTAGCAAGGTTGAGTCGGTCAAGAACTGGAAGACTCCTGAATCGTTAACTAAAATCTGTTTATTCTTAGGATTGGCGGGTTATTACCGGAGATTTATTGAGAATTTCTCCAAGATCGCCAAGCCTCTCACCCTGTTGACTCAAAAGAATAAGGCATATGTGTGGGGCGATAAGCAAGATGACGCTTTCCGTATTCTGAAGGAGAAACTATACAATGCTCCAGTGTTAGCACTCCCCGATGGACCAAATGACTTTGTGGTCTATTGTGATGCATCGAAACATGGTTTTGGGTGCATGTTGATATAGCGGGGCAAAGTGATAGCGTATGCGTCAAGACGGTTGAAGACGCATGAGAAAAATTATACCACCCACGACCTGGAATTGGGTGCGGTGGTGTTCGCCCTTAAAATCTGGAGACATCATCTTTATAGGACTAAAAGTGTCTGACCACAAGAGTCTCCAGTACATCTTTGACCAGATAGAGTTGAATATATGCCAAAGGCAGTGGATCGAGCTGCTCAGTGACTATGAATGTGAGATCAAATACCACCCAGGCAAGGCAAATGTAGTGGCATATGCCTTGAGTAGAAAAGAAAGACTCAAGCCAAGGCGAGTACGTGCTATGAGTATTACTATCCATTCTGGACTTAAGACTAAGATTTTAGAAGAACAGGGCGAAGCTTCCAAGGATCTCAAAGCCCCAGCTGAATGGCTAAGAGGGGTAGAAACGGACTTTGAACGACGAGATAACGGTGAAATTTACTTCTTTGATCGTATCTGGATTCCATCAGTTGGTGATGTAAGGAAATTGATCATGGATGAAGCTCATACATCTAGATATTCAGTACATCCAAGTGCAGATAAGATAAACTATGATCTGAGAGACTTGTATTGGTGGCCTGGTATGAAGAGAGACATTGCTGAGTACGTTAGCAGATGTCTTACATGCTCTAAGATTAAAGCCGAACATCATAAACCCTCAAGATTTCTTCAGCAACCAGAAATTCCTGAGTGGAAATAGGAAAAGTTAACAATGGACTTTATCACAAAGTTGCCTAAAAGCAGCAGTGGGTATGATACGATTTGGGTCATTGTGGATAGACTGACCAAGTCGGCTCACTTCCTACCTATTCGTGAGGACTACAAAACAGAGAAGTTGGCAAAGATTTATGTCAACGAGATTGTAGCGAGATATGGTGTGCCTGTGTCAATCATTTCAGACCGTGATGGTCGATTCACGTCACACTTATGGCAAGCTCTTCAGGAAGCATTGGGTACAAGACTAGACATGAGTACATCTTACCACCCTCAGACCAACGGTCAGAGTGAGCGTACTATTCAAACACTGAAGGATATGCTTCGAGCTTGTGTTATGGATTTTGGTGGCAGTTGGGATACTTATCTTCTATTGATTGAGTTTTCTTATAATAACAGTTACCACATGAGCATTAAGTATGCACCATTTGAGGCTCTGTACGGGCGGAAATGTAGATCCCCCGTGATATGGACTGAAGTTGGAGAAAATCAGCTTATTGGACCAAAAATTGTGCAAGAAACGACTGAAAAGATTGTTTAAATTAAGGAAAGATTAAAGACGACTAGGAGTCGCCATAAAAGCTATGTTGATAAGAGGCGTAAACCTCTTGAATTCCAAGTTGGAGACCGAGTGTTACTTAAGGGATCTCCATGGAAGGGAGTGGTACGATTTGGTAAGAAAGGAAAGCTAGCACCACGATATGTGGGACCATTTAAAATAGTAGAGTGTGTTGGACCGGTAGCTTATCGAGCTGAAAGTTTACCCCCGGACTAAGTTGTGTTCTCAGACACTTATTATGGCTAACCTCAAGAAATGTTTGGCTAAGCCAGATGTTCATGTGCCTTTGGATGAGATCGAGATTGATGAAAATCTGCGATTTATCGAAGAGCCTATTGAGATCGTAGAACGAGATGTGAAAAAGCTAAAGCGAAGAAGAATCCCATTAGTCAAAGTTCCTTGGAACTCTCAGCAAGGAGCTGAGTATACCTGGGAACATGAAGACCAATTCCGGAAGAAATATCCGCATCTCCTCTCTGAAACCGTACCTCCTTCAGATGTTGCAACCTGAGCCTTGAGGACAAGGGTTTTCTAACCGGAGGAGACTGTAACATTTTCGTATTTTCAGGTCATTTACGACGTCATATATTTCGCTAATTATTCTTTTCTCTCGTACGCGTTCGCTTTTAATTTTAATAGTTAGGTTAAATCGCGTAAGCTATAAATCAACAATCAACGTAAACGGACACCAAACGAATTAAAGTTTTCGTCAAGCAAGCAATATATTATTTTTACGAAAGTAATAATTAACTTTTTATATTTTATTTTTATTGGTTACGTAAAACGTTTACGTTTCGCAATTAAATACATTTAGGCATACCCGGAACCACTAAAATTAATCTACGCTTCAACAAAACCCATGATAACATCTTTAATCTTTTTTTTCCACATAAAAGAACCAAGTTAGCACTTATACATTTCAAAGGCACACTTTATTTTACAAACTACACTTTTAAACTTCAAGTATATATTTTTTTTCATTTAAACTACAACTTATAATTTAAGTAAATACTAGTTATCATATAAGATATCAAAAAAATAATAATAAATTCACATGTTCTCCCTTTTCCTTCATTTCATACGGCAACAACAACATATGGAGACAAGATGATCAAACTTTTACAACTAGCACATGTACAACAACTAATTAAGTTTTATGTCACATTGACCAACATTTCTCCTCATTTCCCTCATCTTGCCTAAAGACTTTTCTAAATCACCATTGACTAGACTTGATATATAAATATCAATTCCATAGAAACCAACGTCTTATTTTCTTTGCTCCTGCTCTGTTCGTCGTCTGGTATCACAACACCATCACCATCATCAATCAATCTTCATCAAATCATCTTCCTTATCACCCCAAAACCTCCATATATTAACCCTTATTATCCCTTATCAATTATAAACAACCATGCAAGAAGTTTTCAAGAAAATTGGGTCTTAGAAAATATTAATTCTTTAACAAGGTTCTTGATTATTATGGAAAACAAGATAGCTAGTTAATAATAGCAGATATTGTGTCTCAAGAAAAATTAAGGTTCTTGGTGTTTGGGTTTGTTTGTCGCAGCCTTGAACAACAAAATCAAAGGTTTTATTTGATCATCTACAATATTCATTGTTCTACAATTGTGGTAAAACTTCTTAAATTTGTAATTTGATTAATTATATAATATATTACATGTTAAAAAATTTTATGTTGAGAATCCTTGGTTTGTTCATTCATAATATGTTTTTGAGCTATTCAATTATTTAGGATATTAAGGATGATTGATAGACTAGTTTAGGCGTATTGGATATGTTTTTAATGCACGAAATTTATGAATAGAAGATGTTATTAAGTACCTTATTAGACTAGAAAGTTTAGGTGGGCATTGGTAAAATTGTTAATTTGTATACGGACAAGTTTTGACCTAGAATTATGATAGGTCATATCCATAGCTTCGCGGCGCTAATTCGCGCACCTTGTAACTCCAAATAATGAATCCTACACGCTAGTTTAAGGTTTGGAAAATGTTTCGGCAAAATTCTGCATACCCCCTTTTAATACGAAATTTGGGTTCAAATTTAGGATGTCATAACTTGGTCATGCCAGATAGCCTTGAGAGATTTGCATACATTAGAATATCTACGTCGAGTGTACTTTCCAACGAACTAGGCCTCATCGAATTTCAATGTTTTAAAGTGGGTCAGAAGGCATTTGCAAACCCAAGTGCCAGAACTGAGTTTGTTGTCCTGAATTCAGTTGTAAAGATGGGCTGTGCAGGCGGGTCAAAACATCATATTTTTCTACGAAATTGAAACTGGAAAATTGCCATAAATATGTGTTACCATCCTGGAATTTTTCCAGATAATTTGTATTTTATTCATGGTCTTCTTGAAGTCCTACTTATTTTCAAGGTTTCTGCAGAACCTAATTTAGACACTATACATTGCAACATTCTTAAAAATAACTAGGACTATCAATGAGTTTGATGCCGATTGTAATGGGATAACAAAACACATAGGTATTTATAAATAAGAGATGGGCAAGAGATGAAGTCATTTGGTGTTTCATTAGGCGATGTTTAGTAACTAGAAAATTTGGCAAAATTTTAAAAAATGCAAGTTAAGAGATTTTTTTTAAGTTGTCATGGATGTACTCAACATTGATTTTTCCATACATGTAAGATTATATTTATATATATATATATAAATTATAATCGATTAATATAAATATTAATAATTATGTATTAATACTTGAATTCTAAACTCAATCATTATTTCTAATAGGTCGTGATTGACCTTGTCGCTTTCTTTCTCTTTTCGTGATTTCTCGGTTGGCACTACTACTCACGGTGAGTTCATAGCCCCATTTTCGGGGTGAAAATACATGCTTTCTTTTACTACGGAACAAGTGTTTTAAAAAAACTATATGCTAACCAGAATTATTTGCCTGATCATTAATGCCTAAGTTTACCACAATGCCAATCTAAGTCCCTAATATCATAACCTCAAATAGCTATTATAGTGAGGCGCTAGTGTTTTTGGATAGATATAGTCGGACTAACAATCCCCACCGGAATTTTATGACACAAAGTTGATCATGGTGGCATTTAACATTTAAGAGAACTTGTAGGTTGTTTTTGGCATACACCCTACTATTTGGGGCCATACAGACATTTAAGGCTTCGAGGTCACAGCTTAGTGCAATAATCACATGTTTTTTGGACTACTAGAATTGTTTCATAGTCCTACTTTTACATAAATCCTTGTGGTCCACCGCTTTACTGATAAACCTATGAATCCACTCAACCATTGTGTTGACTTTTAGCATGTTTAATTTCAGGTCCTAAGATATAAGCTTGGATGGGAGCCGTGATGGATTAAACAATGAAAGATGGATTTATGTGATTATTAAAATTCAAGCACTTTACCTTATAAAAACTATGTCATCTTTAGGTATATATTAACGAAGACTTTTGTTTAATTAAGAACGTATGTGGAAATGTTTACGACTTTTAAAACATATGGGACCTAATGTATGAACTCTGATATTTTGCTATGGCATCGAATGAAATCTTATCTTAAAACGTCCATTTAAGGTCGTTTCCTATATCTTAATTGTTGTACTTTGACGTAGCACCCCATTGTTACCATTCCGCTGCATACCAGAATTTAGGGGTGTTACAATATTGATAAACATAAACAAGTAATTCAACGATAAATTAAGAAATTGAGATAAACAAACCAAACATTAAGATCTTAAAAACAATGGCTAATACCCGAAGGTATTAGCCTTCAAACGTCATAATTAATACAAGAGTAATGATTTAGCCAAGGTAAACTAACCGAGTTAACGAACGATACCAAAAACTGAACGATTACAATAGTATAAGAAATTACACGTTGTCTCCTATGGAATGAATCGCGTTGCTTGACCTCTTCTGTTCCCTTTCTCCTCTAAAAATCGAATTTTTTGGTTTAGGTATCGAGAATATGATTTAGCACACTTAAAACTCATTTTGAGTCTTTTATTTATAAGGTCTGGAGTTGGTGTCGATACGGCGTATCCAATGTGTTGGATACGGCGTATTCGGGATTTCTTGGAGTAGAGACCACGTTTGATATCTTCCCGAATATTTTATTCCCATATAGCTTGAATACGCCGTATTGGTCTTCCTGGATACGGCGTATTGGATCTTGTGGTCTTCGTGGTCTTTGGTGAGTGCAGGCACAGATACGCCGTATCTTCCTTGATGGATACGGCGTATTGGTCGCCAAAACAGTAATCTTCAAATCTTCGTTTAAGCTTCAGAATGCGTGCCTTTTAGTTAACTTTCACCAAGTACTCCATAATTACTGCAATTCTCAAATACGAACGATTAAGTAACAATTCTTTGCAATAATTATACAAAATGGGTTAATTACATGGGATAAATGATGCTATAAAATAGACGTTATTTGATGTCATCAAATATCCCCCCACTTGAATCCTACTTGTCCTCAAGTAGCCTTTAGAAGTTTATAAAAATATATCCCTAAGGATTTTTCCGTTTAAGCATTTATTTGATCTATTATAAGTACACAACCAAACACCTCACGAAATAGGAAGATGAAAACACTCAAATCACTCAACTAATCTATGTGGTAACATGTTACTAATTCACTTAATTGCTCGGTCGTGACGAGTATTCTATCATAGGCTTGACAAGGATACACATCTCCACCACTAGAGCTAAAGAGTAACAAGTTTATAAAGGTAAAATGGGTTTTTGTTATAAGGCTTAGGGTTGATTACTCTAACTAATCTTTATCGATACCAATATTCCAGGAGGGCGACAAAGACCACACATACACACCCGTAACGACGGGATAGATACATGTGACTGCTCACTCCCACCTCGAATAAGCTAAAGAGTAGGACTATTAGAGTAATATAGGGTATGGATCTTCTAACTTTCACCAATAGTAATAAACCAACAAGGCAGCTGAGACATGCATACATGGCCGTAACGACGAAATAGACATGCACGCTCGATCACATCCTCATTCGCGTAAAACCCATGGTTAATGATTAGGAAAGGGAATTAAATTGTTGTTAAATAAAAATTAAACGAAATAAAATAGACTGTTCCAAGATATACGGTTGCTAGACACTTTTTTTCCCCCCCCCCCCCCTCGAACCGTTACCATGATAAAGACACAACTATTTACAAACGTCTTGATCATTGATCAAAAACAACAACCAAAATTGGCATTCCCATAACGGTCAACTCCCCAATCATCCCATACTTTACAAACTTTTACAAGACAAGTGACGATATCTACCACTTTATACAATACTCTACATCGTTGATTTTTAAGACGTATCAACGAATAATCGATCCTTCTTATGATTCCTTCGGTCTAAGCTTTTGCGATTATCTTCAAACTTTCCTTCTCTCTTTTTTTGTTGCGATTTTTTTAAGTTTTTTCAATTTTTTTTGCTAACACTATACTACGAAACTCGGTGTAATTTCACTATCTTCACGATCATAATAACTCCGAATAATTCCTTTGGTAATTCTTTGTTCTTCGGACGTACCAATAATTGCGTTGGTAGTAAAAAACACATGAGTTTTGACTACTTTATACATTACCATTTGCAATGTGCAAATTTCTTCCCAACCGTACCAAAGATAGAAAATTGACACAAGACTCGGGAAATACATACTTTACACTTTAAGCAACTAGAAACTGATAAATGGACATAATCTAACAGGGTAGGCTAAGGTGTAAAGGTGTAACGAAACAGATAGTTGGTGTAATTCCTAAAGGATTGGCTCTATGGGTTGTTCTAGGGGTATCTTACTCTTAAAATGAGAGTAAACAAAGGGTTTATACGGGGGTTAACTAACCAGTGTAGTTAGTTAATAAACAACACGTAAAGGCTTTTTGTGTGTAATCCTAAATATTACCAATTTAAAAAAGTTACTCCATCTAAATCCATAGCACTCATTATTGTGGTCTCGAATAGATATACCAAGCCAAGTTCTAAAGTCTACAACATCACCGGCACACTCATATTTTTGTGAAATTTGGTTAAACATTTGGAAACGGATAAGGTTAAATCCTCACAATATCTAACAAGGGTTATTGTGTGCGGGTCATGTATCAAGTAATTTCATAAAAGTCTGCTTGAATTTTTTTAAAATTTGAGCATAATTTAAGCGTTTTTAGTGTGAAAAATAGGACAAGTATCATTCTAATTCTCATCCCCCACTTGAATTATACAACGGCCTCGTTGTATAGATAAAACATTTAAAAACAGGAATTAAAAAGAATTAGAATAAGAAACTCCCTTGATATTTTACTAAGTAGATCATCCATGTTGAGTTTATGAGCAATATTGTGTGTGCGAAAGCGGGTCTGAATCCTAGCACGAACAGCACACACACAGAATTTTAGATGATTGATACTTCACCAACTTCGTCGATTTCTTTTCTTTCAAGGTCCTGTGCAAAATATAGGAAAAACATCAAAAATCCTAATATCTGTATCTTACGGGTTAATCTAAATAAGCTAAATAAAACTGCACAGGAGATCGATACGTCATATCCATAAACTGGAATACGCCATATAGAAACCTGTAAAAAGTATCTAAATACGGGTCAGTCTGTTGAATATGCCGTATCATGTGCACGAATACGCCGTATTGACAGAACTGACAATAATGTTTTTAAAGTGCATAAAAATAAAGGACTGATAACGTCCAAACATTCAATACGCCGTATGGTATGGAGCGGATACGCCGTATTGATGTCTGGGAAGACAGACTCGATAAAAATAAATAACAATCCGGGTTGTCTCTCGGGAAACACTTTTGTTTACAGCGAAGTCTTTAAGTTAGACTTTTCTTCAGCTTTCACACACTTGAAATCACGCTCTCTTCTCAATTCTCCTATTGGTATGGATAACCTCTTGTTTTCGTAACAAATTCACGAAAAAAAAAAAAACCCCCCCTATGGTGCTTACTTTACTTGCCAAACTTGATTCTATCATGCATAAACAAGTCAAAACGTCATACCATAATATATACATAAAAAGATAAGTAGTTTTAAATTTACGTACAACATGATACAAATAATATAAATGTATAAAGGATAAAATCAAATGATAAAGGATAGAGGGATCATGGGTCTGGCTGTGCGGGCTGTGGAAGTGCGAGTTACCACGTCACTTGCGCCATAGGTAATGCTCTCGTACTCTACCGGTGACTCTGAATATCTCGTATAAGGCACACCGGCCATGTCCATCATCCGTGCCAGGCTAGTGATAGTCCATGTAGAGAACCGGGAAAAGTCACGAGCCATGCTATCTAACACCTCTCTCTGACCCTGAAGTGCCTCTCGCACACCATGCACCTCCTCTTCTAATATGGCAATCCTCTCACCCTAAGTCCTAAGCGGTGATGGCACAGCCTGAGGCATCTCCTCATCCTCATCACCACCTCCCGGTGCTATCGGAGCCTCCTCAGCAACTCCTCTTGCACCTTCCTTCTGCCTAGCAGGTCTTGTGGGTACCCATGCCTAAGTGTCATCAAGCTCAATGCATAGTTGCAACCTCACCAACTCGGCCATATCAATAATGGGAAGTGCAAGGGCAATAACCGTCAAACCCTGAAGCCTCTCCTCGGTTAGGAGTCCAAAATGCTCAGCCAAACGAGCAACATACTGACCTCCAGATATCATAGCCCCCTGCTTCCTCCCTGAAGCAAACAATCTCAAGTAACGAGCCAACAAATAAGGGACGTTGACCGAGCCAACGTCCATCCCCCTCAGGTAAAATAGATCAGTCACGGTCACCTTTTCAGGTGCCTGACTCCTCCCAGCGACACTACAGGCGATGAGCCTGTGACACAGCCTCAACATAGGATCCCTAATAAAAGTATAGGAAGGGCTAGTCCCCAGAAAATCCCCAGCAGATGAAATCCCAATCCATTAATCCCTCAGATCCCCCTTGTAGAGGATCTGTCTCGCGCTCTTTGTCCAGTATAAACCAAAACCAGCAGCCTGCATCTCCTCTGCTTAATGTAATCCCAAAGCCAAAATAAAATCTCTCCAGCTCATATGCCACCTAACTCCTCCCAACCAGAACTGTAAAGCTCCAGGCGTGTCCAAGTCAAGTACAGCCTTTCCAAACCTAAAATTACTAAAGAACTCAAGAATAAGCTCGTGCACCAACGGGCCCCTAATATCAAATAGCCGCCTCCAGGCCCTGCTAGTAAACATACTCTGCTCTTGAGCATCCCTGTTCTCCTTCAACATCCTAGCACTCAACCCCTCAGCCATCAAATCTGGCAATCCCCCAAAGTCAAATACCTAAACCCTGTGAATCTCTCTCTTGTATATCCTGGCCAATCTGGTCTCAAAATCTGCTATATCCGCATCAATATACTGCAATCCCTCGTACCTAAGGTACTGGTGCCTCTGATCTCGTGGTGGAAGAGCCATATCTGTAATATCAACGAGAATACTACAAAGATTATATAATTTTAGACATTCTGTTATGAGGGTGGATACGGCGTATTCATAAATGGATATGCCATATGAAGATCAATATAGTTAATACGCCGTATAGGTAGAAACCAATACGGCGTATGAGAATCTTAATGCAAGATCTTTTTCATGCCAATACGCCGTATTTATTTTATTGAATACGTCGTATTGAGGTCTTAAGTTTGGGTGAAATAGAGTCAATATGCCGTATCCAATTGACTGGATACGCCGTATTGCTCTGCAATTTGAAAACGAAAAAGGGGATTCCCCTTTCTACCTATTTTGACCCATTACATTATACAACACCACAGTTATCTCATTAAGGGGGAGGGGGGGGGGGGGGTAAAAGGAACCTAAGCAAATGTTTCTATGGTATAACACCTAATTCTCATTAATCAAACCATAACCCTAATTCTAAATTGAAGTTTAGAAAATCAAATGGAAAAAGGGATGAATTGAAGTTCGTTACCTTATTATGAGGAGTTGAGAGATAAAATACAGAAAAGTGATTGATTATCCAAAAGGTTTTTTCGCGGTTAAACTTTTATGTATGAGAGTGAAAAGTAAAGTAGTGGTAAAACTCAATCCGGCGTTTCAGAGGGGTTTTTATACCCAAACTCGATACGCCGTATCGAGGTCTGGTAGATACGCCGTATTGGCGAATTTTGTTGACTTAGTCAACGCAGGTTAAAACAGTGGATATGCCATATAGGTTTTATCCTAATACGCCGTATCCATTCTTGGAGACCAATTTTCCTAAAATAATGCAAAGAAAACGTACCTTGGCCTCCGCAACATTATCGCATAATCACCTTCCTTATAATACCGCTTAGGGTCGAACGGGATGCCAAACGGCACATATAAATTCATAATAAAGCATAATAGCATCCCATTGAAAAGATAAATCTAACTTACGAGATTCTTTAAGTTCCAAGACAAAGCTTTCCTCATCAAAAATTTTATCTATTTTATCGCGACTTGTATCCGTAAGCATATTTGACCAATGTGTAATTTTATTACCCTCTGAAGACTGTATTATATCGATATCATTATCATTATTGTCTTTTTCCGACTTTAAATCAACAGGACGAATAATGTTGAAGGAGAATAGATCATTAAAGTACAAAATATTTTGTTCCTCTTTATCATATTCAGACACTGATGATTCATCATTTAAATTAAATTCATCGATATGTTGAGGGCTTAAGATCGGTTAAGTTAATAAATTTGATTTTAATGTTTGAGCATCATTATAAACAATGGCTGGAAATTCATTCTCAAAATCATTAAAGAAGTCTAAATCATCAATATAACTGGTCATAGGCTTGGATGGCGAGAAAGAAGGTATACTGGCTTTTTCATTATCGTTCTCTGAATCCATTTTCAAATTGTTGACAAAAATCATTTTATAAGAAAACGAGTTTTTGTCATAAATTATCGTGTAATCCTCATCGTCGGATTCGTCAAATGATATTCTAAAGTCGATCTCATCGTTGACAAGAGTACTTACTTGAGATTTTCATAGAAGTGCATCCTGAGGTGTAAAGGCATCGTCAATGACAATAGTCGAGAGCATCTTCATCATACCAGATCTTACCATACTTAGCAGTTTCCTAGTTAAACACTTTTCTACGTTTTCGAGCTTTTTCTTCCTCGAGCCTGATGTATTCTTCCATAGTAATGTTCGGGTCGTCTATCTTGAAATAAACTTACTAGGGCAGAAAATCATTAAATAACAAACACGTCGTATTCAGCAAACTGAATACGCCATATTACATAAATAGAATAAACAAACAGGAATATAAACTACTCTAAACTATACTAATCCTAAAGGTTAGATCTAATCTAATCTAAAAACCAAAATATCAAATAAAAATCAAAATTAATTCTCACTCCCCGGCAACGGCGCCAAAAACTTGATGTGTTGTAGTTAGGGGTATGATTTGTGATTCAAGTTTTAAATTTATATTTTGCCGACTTAACCAAAAACAACACTTTAACGGGCAGTTTTACCCGGTCGGTGGAAGTTTCATGGTAAGTAGGGTGTCGAACACTTGGAGCGAAGTTAAATCTTTCGATTTATTAATACTTTGGTTTTTCTAATCTAAGTTAGTCTAATCTATGCTAAACCTATGCTAAACCTATGTTAATCCTAAATCTAATGGAAAAGGGGGGTTTTCAGCCTGAGAGACTGGCACAGGTTTGGTGGTGACTAAAATCAATTCAAGACACTTTAACCCATGTAAGCAAATTAACAGAAGATAAAAGAGCGGCCTATCCAAATATAAGAAAACTATATTTTACCATTATTAATCCAATCAGAACGTTGGTTTGTTTATTAATGCAATGATACTTATCACTGAATCGACATAATCATTCTTAGACTTAGCGAGACATGACTTCCTAAGACCTTAACCACGTATAGTTCTGTTACAATTAAACGCAATCCGCATAAAGCATCTTATTTGCTGATTATAATCTATCTTAGGGATTAAGGCAATGGTGATCTTGTTAAACCCTAGCTCACGGAGACTTTACCCACTTACTGCTTAATGGCAACTGATACACTAGTAGTCCACTAACCAAGTCTTTACCAATTGATTAGAACGTACTCTTTGATACCAAGGTCACCTTATTGCCCAACTAAGCTCACAATCAAAGGGTGAAGATAAAGTCATATAATTGTGATCCAATTGATCTAGATGTATAAAATCCACTAATCGAAAGCTATCCGGTAACGACAGGATTACGTTTGTCCGTATCACTAGAAACCAGTTGAATGATATGTCACATACAAAATCACGTAAACAAGTATATTGATAAACTAAACAAGCAATTAATGCTACAAATTAAGAAAACGAGATAACAAACTAACATTAAGATCTTCAAAAACAATGTCTAATACCCCAAAGGTATTAGCCTTCAAAACGTCCTAATTAAATACAAGATAGAGTGGATTTAGCCAAGTATAAACAACCCGAGTTAACAACATAACAAAAAAGTGAACGATTACAAAGTAAAAGAAATTACACGTTTTGTCTCCTATGGAATTAATCACGTTACTTCTCCGAACCTCTCCTCTAGCTCCTTTTTTCCCTCCTCTAAAATCGAATTTTTTGTGGTATAGGTACCGAGAAAATATGATTTAGCATACTTAGAAACTCGTATTTTGAGTCTCAATTTATAGAGTCCTTGATTGGTGTCGATACGGCGTATTCCAAAATGTTTTGGTTACTGCGTATTGGGATTCTTAGAGTAAGGGACCACGTTTTATATCTTTCCAGAATATTTTATTCCCAAATAGCTTTGAATATCAGCCGTATTGGTCTTCCAGTGATACGACTATTGGATCTTTTGTGTCTTCGAGTTCTTTGGTGATGAGGGCATATACCCGTAACTGGTCTATCTTCCTTTGAATGGATACGGCAAATTGGTCGTCAGAACAGTAATCATCAAAATTTCTTCGTAAGCTCTAGAATTCGTCTTTTTAGTCAACTTCACCAAGTATTCCATAATTAACTGTAATTTCTTAAATATGAAACGATGAATAACAATTCTTTGCAATAATTATACAAAATGAGTTAATTACATGGGATAAATGATGCTATAAAATAGACTTTATTTGATGTCATCTAGTGCGAACTATAATAAGGAGCCCACCACAATGTGTACAATCGAACGTTCATTTCCATCATATTTTAATGATTTGTGTGTTAGCTTATGACTGTGTGGGAAGTAAGGAAGAATACCCCTAATTTGTTTCTTGAAAAAACTGATAAAATAAGATATAAAAAAGAGGAAAATGGAACTACCTAGCAAAAGGGAGGGAAACTGAAAAAGATATAGTTAAACCTCCATGTTCTTGTCGACGTTAGGGGTTATTTGACATAGTTTAATTAAAAGAATAAGGAAGTGAACTGATCCGTAAAAAATAGAAAACCACAGGCCAAGACCCGATGAAAAAAAACCACAGGGACAAAAAATGTAGGCAGTTGGTTCTTATGAGAGGCAAATTACAACTATTGCTTGAAGAGCATTCATAGATCTCAATAATCCGGGTATAATCACAATGGATCTTGGACACATTTATGGGTCATACCAATCTATAATGCCACACCTAACCTACAATTGTAATTTTGAGTAAGATTAACATAATCTTTTCAAACTTTTACAATGAAATAAATAAATACTCCCTCCGTCCCAAATTAATAGTCCACGTTTCCTTTTTGGAATGTCCCAATTTAATTGTCCACTACTAAAAATAGATATGAAAATTTGATTAAGTTTACTATATTATCCTTGTTTGAAATTATTATTACAAACTTTGAAGAAGACTTTAATTAATTAGTTAAGGACAAAACTGTCATTCTGCTAAAAAGTAAGAAAGAGAAAACAGTAATAAATACACTTTTCTTTCTAAACTGTGTGTTATTTGTTATTTTTTTTTTGTTGAGAGACAATAATTTTGGGACGGAGGGAGTACATAATTTACCGAACAACAATAGAATCTCCTCCCCGGATTTGTATTAGTCCATGAGGTGCGAACAATGGAAGGAGCCCCACAACGAGTACATCAAACGTTCATCTCCATCCTAGTTTATGATTGTGTGTTAGTTTATGACTGTGTGTGTATGGAAAGAATAGCCTATTTTGTTTCTTGAAAACTGATATAAATAAGATATAGAAACAGAAGGAAAATGGAATACCTACCAAATGGGAGGGGAACTGAAAAAGACAAAGTTACCCTCACATTTTTTTGTCACGTGAGGGGTTTTTGACATTAGTTTAATTAAAAATGTGGATAGTGCACTGGATCCGTAATAAAGAGAAACCACGAGGACATAACCCGATGAAAAAAAACACAGGGACCAAAAATGTAGGACCCGACAAATTGGTTCTTATGAGAGGCAAATTACAACTGTTGCTTGAAGAGCATTCATAGATCTCAATATTCCGGGTATAATCACAACGGATCTTAGACACATTTCTAGGTCATACCAATCTATAATGCCACACCTCACCTACAATTGTAATTTTGAGTAAGATTAACATAATCCTTTCAAACTTAAACAATGAAATAAATAAGTACACAATTTACCGAACAACAATAGCATCTCCTCCCCGATTTGGGGGGGGGGGGGGGGGGGGGGGGGGGTATAAGTCCATGAGGTGCGAACTATGGAAGAAGCCTCACAACGAGTACATCGTAACGTTCATTGTCCAACATATTTATGATTGTGTGTTAGTTTATGACTGTGTGTGTATGGAAGAATAACCTATTTTGTTTCTTGAAAACTGATATAAATAAGATATAGTTAGAGAAGGAAAATGTAAAACCTAGCAAATGGGAGGGAAACTGAAAAAGACAAAGTTACCCTCACGCTTTTTGTCATGTGAGGGGTTTTTGACATTAGTTTAATTAAAAATGTAGATAGTGCACTGGATCCGTAAAAAAGAAAAACCACGAGGACATGACCTGATGAAAAAAACCACATGGTCCAAAATGTATGAATCCCCCCAGACCCCCACACACCCACACTCCCCTAGATCTACTACACCAACTCAACCTACTAGACACTTACAGCCCACGTACGGCCTAGAGCTCACTATCACGAACAAACCCGACAAATTAAGTTTCTTAGAGAGGCAAATTACAACTGTTGCTTGAAGAGCATTCATAGATCTCAATATTCCGGGTATAATCACAACGGATCTTAGACACATTTCTGGGTCATACCAATCTATAATGCCACACCCACCTACAATTGTAATTTTGAGTAAGATTAACGTAATCCTTTCAAAATTAAACAATAAAATAAATAAATACACAATTTACCGAACAACAATAGAATCTCCTCCTCGGATTTGTATTAGTCCATGAGGTGCGAACAATGGAAGGAGCCCCACAACGAGTACATCGAACGTTCATGTCCATCATAGTTTATGATTGTGTGTTAGTTTATGACTGTGTGTGTATGGAAGAATAACATATTTTGTTTCTTGAAAACTAATATAAAATAGATATAGAAAGAGAGGGAAAATGGAATACCTAGCAAATGGGAGGGAAACTGAAAAAGACAAAGTTACCCTCACGTTTTTTGTCATGTGAGGGGTTTTTGACACTTCTTTAATTAAAAATGTGGATAGTAGACTGGATCCGTAAAAAGAAAAACCACGAGGACATGACCCCCGATAAAAAAAAACCACAGAGGACCAATAATGTAGGACCCTTGTCGGCAAACCACAAGGAACGATTTAATGTAATTCCTCTTTTTTCATACTATCCTACATACTTAGAGCTACATGTTCACTTTAATCGATATATCAACTTTTCACACACACTATCTTTAAAGTCTTAATGAATCACCACCTAACAAAACCACATAAAATACCTATTTAACAAATATACCCCACAATATAATAAAACATCATAAACCTTATTGAAACCACATTGTTTAAGCTTATATATGGGTTACCAGCTATGTTTTTCGGCTTATATTTTATAAGATTCAATTTTCTGACTTATTTTGAGACTTTTGAACTTATATAAGTTTGTTTAAATATGATAAACTTATATAAAGTCGTAATTTTGATAATAACTTATAAAATTAATGTTTATGAAATACAAGCCGAAATCAAATACTTCATCCACCTCAAATTAATAGTCTACGTTTTTTTAGATGTCTCAATTTAATTGTCCACTACTAAAAGTAGATAGAGAAATTTGATCAAGTTTACTATATTACCATTGTCTGAAATTAATATTGCAAAATTTTAAGAAGACTTTAATTATTTAACTAAAGGTAAAACTATCATTTTGTCAAAAAGTAAGAAAAAGAAAGAAGCAATAAAAATACATTTTTTCTTAAATATTATAAAGCATTTAGGACATTTTATTTTTGAAAAGTCTTAAAAATTCAGACTTTTAAACTTACTTATTATGAAAATATAAGAATATGCAATCTTGATCATGAATCTCATTTTAAGGAACCACATCTTAGAGTGACATGTATGACTTCCTAATTAAAAAACTACAATTATTTATAAATTGAAATATCTTATTATCTATTTATTTTTTTATGATTTAATTTCATCATATTTTTAAAATTTTATGCTTTTTAATTTAACATTTATTCTGATATATTTTTATTAATTTTTATTTTTAATGATTCACTATGCTAGTTTTTCTTAAAATGTACTCCGTATGTTTTTTTGAATAAGTGAGTAAACTAGTACAAATATAACCTTGAACAAACATCCCCTTACACATTCCAAACTGGTAAACCAGTTAAACACAACCTCGAAACTGCAAATGTCGTCAAACCCAATGGACATATCTAACAACAACAACAACAACGAAGACATAGACGCAACACACGAATTCGAAACACAAGCACGATCATGGTTGTCGACACTCCCATCATCAGACCAACAACCACTTAACCCAAACGACGTCGTATCATGGATTCAATCCAACATCTCATCTGTACCTGATCATATCAAGTCAATGTCTCAATCTGATTTGCTCAACTTGTTTACTTCATTCTTAAACGATGCTGGTAACTTATCCAATGAGGTACTACTAATATTTATTTGTTTCAATTATAAACCCTAAATAAATGTTTAGTTTTATTTGTTATTATAATATAATTGATGTGTGATTAGAATTAGGCGTGTCGCGGGTTCCCATAAAATTATGTTTTGTAGTGTTAATTTTCTTAAGGAAAAAGATTTTTCCTAATTGCACCTGGTCCCAAAAAATGTGCACCCTTATAAAATTTCTTTGCAGGGGTGTTTGTTTCGGCTTATGGCTTATTTGGTTTTGGGCTTATGTTTCATAGCCTCAGTTTTTGTGGCTTATTTTGAAACTTTTCGGCTTATATAATTATGACATAATAAACTTATATAAGCCGAAAAGCTTCAAAATAAGCCACAAAAAGTGAGCTTATAAAACATAAGCCATAAGCCGAAACAAACACCATTGGGTGTTTGTTTAAGCTTATATCGCGGATTTGGTTTTGGGCTTATGTTTCATAAGTTCATTTTTGTGGCTTATTCTGAAACTTTTCGGCTTATATAAGTTTATTATGACATGATAAGCTTATATAAGCCGAAAAGTTTCAAATAAGCCACTAAAAAATGAGCTTATGAAACATAAGCCCAAAACCAAATAAGCCACGAGCCCACGAAATAAGCTTACACAAACACCCCCTGGGCTTATAGCTTATTCAATGCCATATGATTATAAGCCCAAAAAAGTAGACTTATGAGCTTTTCCGAATTGACATAAGCTTATAAGCCCCCCCGCTATAAAAGCTAACACAAGCACCTCCTTAGTGTAATAGAAATGTAAACGAACAGAATGAGCAAGAACATGTTTTGTTGTGCGTGTTCAATTGTTAAGAAAATGAGCTTGCTCGTGTTCTTTTATGTTATTTCATTAAGATGCCAAACGAATGCATAAGCATAAATGATTCAAAATAGGCATCACATAAACAATTTTGAGTGTTTGCATAAATTTGAATGAACATAAAGGTAAATTTGTGTTCGTGTTCGTTTGTTTATGTATAATATTCAAACATATACTAACAAAGCATGCACAAATGAACTTTAACGAATGGATTATTAGGCATTTAGGAATGTAAATGAACGAAGTTGATATTTGTTTGTGTTCGTTTATTGCCCTATACAAGTTATTTCATTTTGGTAAGCAACTAAGCATTATAGATCAACACTTTCACTTTTGGATGTTTGGATACAAGTAAATGACAGGGTCAACCCGATAACCCGATAACAAATTAGTTAAGACCCTAACCCGACCCTATTAGGCTATCGGGTTTATCGGGTTGACCCGATAAACTCGATAAGCTATGCTTGACCCGAATCAACCCGACCCTATAAGGCTTTATCGGGTTCGGGTCGGGTTCGGGTCGGGTCGGGTCGACCCATTTGACACCCCTAGTTACAACTGCTGTTGGCTTTTGTTTACTCTACAAAGCACAAGAAGCTTTAATAAGCAATTTCAAACACCCCTTTATTAACGGGAAAATTGCCAAGAAAGGTAACGTAAAATACCAAATTTGCCAAAGTCGGGTATACATCACTTTCTGCTTTTAAGGAAGAGCATGTTGTCAGAAAGCAAGTTACGCGTTTTCATGGGAAGAAGAGAGTGCCTTTTTATGTATATTTCAGATAGTTGGGTTCTTAAAATATGAACCATCAGCATAAAATATATATCCCTGATTTGTAACACATATATGTGTTTGGTTTATGTCACACCTTTGTGGCTTTGCTAAAGTGTTACAATTTAAGTTAAATGGTGTTAGAATATGCTCTCAGTTGAATAATCGATTTAGTTTTTAAGGCATTCTCGATTCTAGGGTATGTATATATTACAACTTATGTGATCTTAAATGACATATTTCATCTATAGTATGCATATCGTAGTGATAGTTTTTTTTTTTTTTTTTTTACGTAGGAAAGAGATCCCCATTATTACCGTTTCCAGCGTAGTGATCAGTGGAGGCCTATATATGCATGGTTAGAAACTCTTAAAACAGACGAGGTAATCAAGTCAAAAGAAATTATAGACTGGCTGACTGAGAATCCAGAGGTCAGGGATGATTTGTCTGCAAGACATTCTCGTTATCACCTAATGCATTACATTAAAAAATGCCACATGAAAATACTGAAGAGGAATGAGAAGAAGATGGTAATGTTATCTTCTCACATCTCGTCATATCATTTTTACCTGTTTCTAAATTCTCAAATTTTAATATAACGCAAAATGCCTAAATTAGAATTTAGGTGAAGCTCCCACGTTTCTGTTTTTTACTTTTTACCCAATTGTTAAGACAATTAATGCAGATATGTGATGTCATATTCTTTTGCAGGGATTGCATTCTACCATTAAAATAAGTTCTCCAAAAGCTCTCAAACCTGAGGAAAAGAAAGCATTACTGATGCTTCCGAGTATGTAATTTTGCTTTAAGTTGTATAGCCTAATTTCATTCATGACGTGTTTGATTTCAACTTGCAAAATTTAGAGCGACCAATTGAAACACTACGTTGTAGATACGGTCCCAGGTTTGGCTGGCCCGAAACACTTTTTTCAAAAGGCTATAACTTGTATGTTAACTATGATTATAGAAGTTATGTTATGTCGATTATAATATGATTTAGGAAGTTTTATGCCCACAAATGCACTTTCAGTAACTTTCGACCTGTTTTATCCAACTGATCAGTTTATTCTTAGACTAAATATGATTTTTCGTGTTTGACCTTTAGCGAAAATATAATTCGAACTGATCCACTCGTAAGTTAATGGGTCGAATCTGCCACCTTTATGCATAAGTAAATCTTAAAGCTCATATGTTATGCAGGTACTAGTGCGACCAAGCTCCCAAAGGATAGTCCGACATACTTGGTGAAAAGAAATGAAGCTTTACGGAAATTTGAGATGTAAGATACTTTTTTATATCTATTATTCCGTGTTCTCCACAAAATAGTTCTCAAAACGACACAACTTTTTTAATAGTGTGGCTAAAAATATATGCAACATATCCCTTTTTGCATTTTTGTCGATTAGTAATCGCTGGAAAGTACTGACACCCTCATTTTTTACTACAAGACTTATTCTGGGATGTTTTGACTTACAGTCAGACACATCTATAGAACTGTGTTGCTCTAATAGTTGCATATATAAATTTCCATTAGGGGTGTCAAAATAGGCGGGTCGAGATGTTGAGTAACAGGTCAAAACAAGTCTTTTTCAGTACGGGTCAATTCCGTATGACCTGAAACACTTTCCAAATATCTTTTTTTGTTAAGAGTTACAAATATGATTTAAAACTATATCATACTGGTAATTAGCTGATTATTTGTATTTTACTAGTATGATTTTGGAGGTTTTATGCATTACAAATTCACTTTGGACGAATTTTAACCCATTTCCTTTAATCGGTTCTTTTATTATCATTTACATCCGTTTGACTCATTATATAGATATATCATAGATATCTAATAAATGGGTCAAATTGCCACTCTTAGATGACCGGAGTACTGATAAGTCTATGGTGGCTCACAATTTTCGTTACTTGTGTTTGCAGTCTAGTAGAACTGGAGAAACAGCTTGCGACAGTCTTCCAGAATCAAGAAGCTGCAAATGTTTTAGCAGGGCCATGATTATTGTTAGCTTGGATGATTTAAAACACATGACACCTCTTGAGGGTAAAAATGTGCTCAACACTTGTCCAGTCACTAAGCTAGCCATCCCTTAAGAAATTTTGGCATTTAAAAGCAGATGGTCGCACAAATTTCTGCTTAAGATAGAAAGGCAGTTTAATACTTGTATTAGTTTGGCACAAATGTCTCAAGCATCTAATGTTTCTGTTGCCATTCTACAAACTCTTAAGTAAATTTTAGCTGTCAAGATAAAATATAACAAATCAACCCAACCATAAGTAAATGAATTAAAGTTGTAGTAACATTTAGATGATGGGAGTGTTGATTGTGCCATTGTCTTCCAAAATCAAGAAGCTGCAGATGCTTTAGATTGGCCGGGAATGTTGTAAGTTGGTATGATGTACAAGACACCGGCAAAAGCATCCCAATGAGGGTCAAATTGTAATCACACTTGTTTCGTCCCTAAGCTAAATTTGACACTTGTACCTCCCTTAAGAATAGTTGGTGCTTATGATAAATAAATCTACAAATTAATCTAGTGACATATGACAAGAATAAAGGAAGCGATGAGGACGGGAACCTTTTTCTAGCAATGGATTAAGTTTAATTTGTAGGTTGATATACATTACTTTGTACAGTAAGAATTGTATGATCTAATTATAGCACTTGAAATTGGTTCCTTGTTTTGCATTTTCTGAGAACCTGAATAATTTTTCAGTGTAAAGAAAAGTGAGCAAGTAGGGTGTTAACGAGCCGGGTTTGAAAACTTGCCTGCTTGATTCGTTCAAAAACTACTTTTTTTTACATTATTAATCCATTGTATGACTGCGCGTCTGCGCGTTCTACAAAGCAAAAAACTTGAGGTTCATCACTTGTGAATACATATTCGACTTGTGATTAACCTGATCATGTGCTTTCAAAACAAACTAATACTACTTTTTATGGGCGTTGTCAAATATGAAACTGCAACTTATACCATGAAAGGTAACATGATATCATGTACAACTATTTAAGATAGATTCATTCAATAGTAAACAGGAATTTGATACGAACCGAATATGATAAAGAGATAGAAGAACAATAAAGATAGAATACGACGTTCAAGAGGTCGAATAAGCTCTCCCAATTGACACGATATCAATAACCCATAATAATACTTAGCATAATCAGAATTACAACCCTAATCTTTTTATATAATAAAAGAATTACATTATTTCGGAGTTTCTATCAAATTGAATCTTATGAATTAAAAAATTGGACCAATTAGAACGCTTTATTTTGCCACGTGGGCAAAATCGTGCGATCTGATTGGTTAATAAAAAGTCAAAATTGAATCAATTTTGTCAAAATTAAAAAAATTTGGTGGAGAATTCTGATTGCGAAAAAAAACACATAAAAATATATGTGTCAAATTTGTTAAAACAAAAACTTGAAAAAAGAGGAGATAATTAATAAAACTTTAGTGGTTTAATTTTAAATAAATTATATGGAGTTAAGTGTAAATTTATAAATTTACAAATTTTATTATAACTTTAAAAAATAAACAAATAACCCTTTAAACTTTATACCCATAGACTTTATGTTTTAAAATACAACAAACGCAAACAATTCTTACTTCCAACAAAGATTTAACATCATTTTACACATCCCAAATCTATCCAAAGATTTTTTAATGGATTTTTCATTGTCGACATAAAATCATGTTGTACAACCAAATAGAAAAACACCAAAGCACATAAATTATCGTAAATAAAGAAAAAATGTTTTCTAGCTATTCATTGATGGGTTTGAAAGAAATTACATTTTCTTTTCTTTTGGTTTAATACGTACTAAAATTCTAACAATTGAATTTCTGAAAAAGTATTTATTTCATTTACATGTTTTCTAAAGTGGAAGTCAATGGTTCGAATATAATGAGGATAAATTTAATCCCCTTGTGGCCTCGGTGGTTCATTTGAGCCGACTCCGGGCTACCTAAAAGGGTAGTTTCGCTTGGATTAGTTGGCTCACAATATCGAGTCCGAAAACAGGTAAATCAAAAGAAAAAAAATTACTAATTATCCTACTACGTAAAAGATTTAATAAATCTATTCTCTTCATATGATCTCGATAATACTTTATACATAACGTATAAAACAGAAAAAATAAAAATTATATAAATATTTAAAAAAAACATAATATATAAGCCCCGTGCGTGCACGAGCATTAAAACTAGTACCCTATATATAAGAAACGATACCCTAGACTTAACGTATGATAACACAATAAAAGGGAAATTAAATGAATAAATTAATTAATAATAATAATAATAATAAGGGTTTTGCTAAACTCTGCCTATCGCGCAGAGGTTAAAGTGTATTTAATACACACAAACTTTCTTAATTAACCAGAAAATGCATTAAATACTCATTCAAATATAGTAATTTATAAGTTCATTTAATGTGTATTCAATGCATTTTCTTGTTAATTAGGAAAGTTTGTGTGTATTAAATACACTTTAACCTCTAACAAAACCCTAATAATAATGATGATAAAGTATAGTAATGCAAGATCGTATCAGAAGTTCATCTCACTTTTGGAGGACAATATCAAGTGATTGTGGGTAGTGATGATATTAGTGATGGTATTTGAGAAGGAAAAGTAAAGTTTTATTTACCTGTTAAAATATTCTTAATGTGCAATCCAGATGTGACCATGATGATAATAAACTATACACATTTAGACTCCATAAATAGAAATTGAAGCAAGTGAGCATATATGGTAAGAAAGTTGATTTGAAAGCATTGCCAACCTCTATTTTTGTTTAACAAAAGAAGTGTAAAAAGCAATGAAGATAACAATGAAAGTTGAAAAACAATCAAGCAAATTTGTGAAACCATCTGATCCAACTCCTTCGACCCTTGGTCGCTATAGGGTAGGGTTCATCGATGAGCTTTCCCCTTTCGCTTATGTAGGTATCGTTCTTTTCTATTCCCTAAACAGCAACCATGAGTCAAGTTTTGTTGTCCGCCTAGAAAAATCCCTTGAGAAGACCTTAACACGACTATACCCTCTTGCCGGTAGATATGTTGATGAAATTCAGACGGTTGAATGTAATGACGAAGGTGCTCAGTTAATACATGCTAAAGTCAACATTAAACTTCAAGATTTTCTTGGTTTGGAAGAGAACAGTGAAATGGTTGATGAATTCATCCCGTTTAAAAGTAGTGACTCGCTTGTATTCAGTGACCCGTTACTTGCAATTCAGTTGACCATCTTCGAGTGTGGGGGTTTAGCTGTTGGTGTAAGTGTTGCACACAAGATTGCTGATGCGTCCACTATATGTACATTCCTTAATGAATGGGCTTTTATGAATCGAGAAGAAAATGTGACTGAATTCATAGGTTCAGGGTTCAACTCATCCTTGCTGTTTCCTCCTCGTGGTGAACGTCCCATTGCACCAACACATAAGAGTGATGTCATGTGTGGCAAGTATACGAGAAAGAAACTCTCATTTACTGAGAGTGCAATATCCAACATGAAAGCAAAGGCCATAGCAGATGGGAAAATTAACACTTGTAACTTGTCAAAGGTCCAGTTGGTGTTGGGAATTATATGGAAGGCTCTCATTGGTGTTGATCGAGCGATACACAATATTACAAGAGAGTCTATACTCCTCCAGCCCGTAAATCTCAGGGGGAAAATGACGTCGTTAATACCTAAAGATTCTTGTGGGAATTTTTTCGCGGTTTGTGCTACGAATTCTGGTATTGCTGAAACAACCCTTGAGTTGGTTCATCGTTTAAGTGATTCTGTAAAGAGAATCACATATAACTACTCAAAGGTATACCACAATACCGAAGAAGGGCAAACAATGGTATTAAATTCCCACTTGAGTATAGCCGATGTTCCTGAATCAACTAACGTTATCAGGTTAACTAGTTGGTGTAAGTTCCCTTTTTATGAAACTGACTTTGGTTTTGGAAGGCCCATCTGGGTGGCTCCAGGGACGGTACCTTTCAAGAATTCAGGATGTTTGATTGACAATCCACAAGGTAATGGAGTGGAAGCGTACGTCGTTCTTGAAGTTAAAGACCTCTCTCATTTTGAAGAAGCTCTAGATGTTAATGATTTTGGTGCTTAAATCATGCGTTTGAGGTGTTCTTATTTTGGGTCTTTATATTCTTGTATGCTGTCTTGCGATTCACATGTTTAAAAGTTATGATCAATTCAAGATGGGGCGTTTTCGATTGCACTTATTTTTAGGGTTCATCTGTCATTCTGTCAACTCTTCTATATCCTCCGTATAAAGTTATGACCATTTTAAACCATGTATCTCAGTTTGACCCTAAAGAAAAAAAGAATTACGAACAGCTTGTCTGTCAAATATGATCACAATTACACTTACTTTGGGTGATTTTTGACATGTTATATCATATCGATCAATTCATAAGTAAAGTAAAGGAGCTGAGCCAGTATTGATGTATTTTTTTGGTGGCTCACTCTGTTCATTATCATTAGCTATGTTTACAGTTTAGCAGAAACGCTTCCCACTGTCTTCCAAAATCAAGAAGTAGCAGATGCAGCAGCGTGCTGTAGTGACAGTTTCTTTTAAAGATGAAAAGCATGTAATTTTTTTTATTGCCATTACAGGATCTTTCAAATTTGAGTAGCCATGGATACTATACACAATTATGAACCTACATATGAAAAGTCAATTTAAAATCATTCTATATAGATCATACATATGACTATTAGTTGTAAGAAGTAGGTGCACACCTATAAACATATTAATATTCAACATCAAGATGTAACCATGGTAATAAACTATGTGCATGTGCCTCGATTCTGTTTTTGTATTAAAGTCAACTCGCAAATTGCATATCTACTCGAATAAACATATACCAGGTTCGGGTGAAAGCAATGTCATGTTCTTAATCGCAAGTTGATATTCCACTAGAATAATTAAAAGGATGAAGTTGTTAGTTAAGGTATAACAAGTTGACCTGTTCATGTGAAATTAAGCCATATTTATGTTCTTGTTCAACTAGCCGATACGAGTAAAGGCAGTTATGGTGATGAAGGTTCAAAAACGCTCAAGCAAATTAGTAAAACCCTCTGTTCAAACTGACCCGACTTATGCTAGCTATAGGATAGGCTTCACCGATGAGCTTGCTCCTCTTGCATACTTCAGTGTTGTTCTTTTCTTTTCTTCAGATAGCAATTTCAGCTCAAAGTTCGTTGCACAACTAGAAAAATCCCTGGAGAAAACCTTGACACGATTGTACCCTCTTGCAGGTAGATACGTTGATGAAATTCAGACGGTTGAGTGTAATGATGAAGGTGCTGAGTTTATACATGCTGAAGTCAACATCCAACTTCAAGATTTTCTTGGTTTGGAAGAGAATGGTGAAATGGTTGATGAATTCATCCCATTCAAAAGTGGGGTCCCTCTTGTATTCAGTGACCCGTTACTTGCAATTCAAGTGACCATTTTCGAGTGTGGGGGTGTAGCAGTTGGTGTAAGTGTTGCACACAAGATTGCTGATGTGTCCACTTTATGTATATTTCTTAATGAATGGGCTTGTATGAATCGAGAAGAAAATGAGATTGAATTCACAGGTCCTGGTTTCAACTCACCCTCGCTGTTTCCTCCTCGTGGCATACGTCCTATTCCACCACCTAAAATTGATGCTACATCGAACAAGTACACAAGGAAGAAACTCACGTTTAGTGAGAGTGCAATATCCAACATGAAAGCAAAGGCCATTGCGGGTGGGAAAATTAGCACTTATTACTTGTCAAAGGTACAATTGGTGTCAGGGATCATATGGAAGGCTCTCATTGGTGTCGATCGAGCGACACACACATATCCAAGAGAGTCTATACTCCTCCAGACCGTAAACCTCAGGGGGAAAATGGCGTCTTCAATACCCAAAGATTCTTGTGGGAATTTATACGGGTTTTGTGCCACGAGTTGTGGCATTGCTGAAACAACTACAGAGTTAGTACATCTTGTTAATGCTTCTATTAAAAAAACCACACATAATTACTTAAAGGCACACCACGATAGCGAAGAAGGGCAAACAATGGTTTTGAATTCCCACTTAAACATAACCAATGTTCCTGAATCAACTAATGTGACAAGGCTAACTAGTTGGTGTAAGTTCCCTTTTTATGAAGTTGACTTTGGTTTTGGAAAGCCCATTTGGGTGGCTCCAGGGACCGTACCCTTAAAGAATACAGGATTTTTGATCGACGATGCACAAGGTAATGGAGTGGAAGCGTACGTCTTTCTTGAAGTTAAGGACGTCCCCCATTTCGAAGAAGCTTTAGATGTCAATATTTTTGGTGTTTAAATCATTGGTTTGAGGTGTTCTTGTTTCGGGTCTTTCTATTTTGTATGCTGTCTATCATTTCATATATGGGTTTTTCTTTGGCCGAGTTGCTTAATATTGATCAAGTTCACTGAATTTCTTTTAACCGGAATATATTGAACTTTGGGGAGACTTTACTACCGGAACCACAATCCATGGAATTTCGGCTGTTCAACTGTACTGATGCAAAATCTGAAGATAAAGGTGACAAAATAGCGGGCTTCAGTAACGGGTCAAAACAAGCTCTTCCTTCGGTCAACTTGGCTTGGCCCTAAACACTAATTCTTATCCAGTTCATGTATATATAGCTTTTATAAGACATTATTGTGCCAAATGCAACTACAACAAGTATGATGTTTTCATTAATTTCTAATTGTCATAGAATGATCTAGGAGCCTTCACGCATTCAACTACACTTTGCGTGATGTTTTGACACCATTTTTTTAGAACTTTACCCGTTTAAGGACAAAATTAACCAATCGATCCATTCATCAGTAAAAGATTCAAAATCGCCACATCTAGATAAGGTGTACTGATAATCCTATATGGTGGCTCGCTACTTTTCATTACTTATGTTAACAGTCTAGTAAATGCTGCAGCGTGCTATAGTTCAGTCAGTAAGCTAGATTTGACACTTCTAACATCCCTCAAGAAAATATAATTTAGCTCTTAAAAGAGCAGTTGGGGACAAGTTTCTTTTAAAGATGAAAAGCAGGTTATCTTGCCATTGCTGAATCTTATAAATATAGTAGCCATGCATGGATACTATATGAAATAATGAACATGCCATATATGAACCTACCATACAAATATATGATCTGATTATAAATTGATACCTTGTTTTAGTACTTGAAATTTGTTATATCTCTGTCTTTTGTTTGAACCTGCATAGGAAAAGTCAATTTAAAATCATTCTATATAGATCATACATATGACTATTAGTTGTAAGAAGTAGGTGCATAACTATTAACATATTCATATTCAACATCAAGATGTAACCATGGTAATAAACTATGTTCATGAGCTGTTTTTGTAATAAGTCAACTCGCAAATTGCATTGTTCATGAGCTGTTTTTGTAATAAGTCAACTCGCAAATTGCATATCTACTCGAATAAACAAAAACTGAAGCAGTTGCTTTGTTACTGCATAATGACCAGGTTCGGGTGAAAGCATTGTCATGCTTTTGATCATTTTTCAACTAGCTTATTAGCGAAGTAAGTGTACAAACAATAATGGAAATGAAGGGTGCCGGTTATCAACGTCTTGCAAGAAACTGAAGGCTGAAAAATAATCCAGCAGATCCATAAGAACCCCTTGTATGGATCCCACTCAATTTACCCTTGGCTGTGGTATAGGACAGAATTCATGGATTAGTTTGCTCCTCTCAGACATATGAATGTTCAGTATATATGTATATCAAATTACAAAATGTTATACAGAGTATTTTGTTGTATATATAATTCCGGAAATATCATAAGTAGATGTATAATCAACTATACCCAATCCCGTCTTCTGCAACATATGTATAATCAAATATACCCAATCGTGTCTTCTACTACGTATAGAGGAGGTGAAATGTACACAGCCTTACCCCTACCCAAAGATAGAGAGGATGCTTCTAGAGAACCTCCGCCCTTTATGCAGCGAGTGAGGATCGAACCCTCGCCTCTATCTCGAAAGCAAAGGGGTTTTTAAGAGGCGGCAAAACGGGCGCAGGCCAAAACGGATACAAATTTGATAAATGGACTACTTGGCGAATCTTATTTATTTAATAATTTTTTTATGTTTTCGTCCGTTTTTTACGATTTCGCTCGTTTTTTTACGATTTCGCAAGTTTTTTACGTTTTCGTACGTTTTTTTACGTTTTCCTCCCTTTTTTTACGTTTTCGTCGTTTTTTATTTTTTCGCCGTTTTTTACGATTTCGTCAGTTTTCTTACGTTTTCGTCTGTTTTTTGAACGTTTTCGTCAGTTTTTTCGTTTTCACTCGTTTTTTTACGATTTCGCCCTTTTTTTGCGATTTCGCGTTTTTTACAATTTCGCCCGTTTTTTACAATTTCGTCTGTTTTCTTACGTTTTCGTCGGTTTTTTTACGTTTTCGCCCGTTTTTTACGATTTCGTCAGTTTTTTTATGAATACGTCAGTTTTTTTTACGTTTTCGCTTGTTTTTTTACGTTTTCGTCCGTTTTTCGTTTTCGCCCGTTTTTTTTACGATTTCGCCCGTTTTTTTACGATTTCGGCCTTTTTTTTACGATTTCGCCCGTTTTTTTACGTTTTCGTCTGGTTTTTTTACGTTTTTTTTACGTTTTCGGCCTTTTACAATTTCGCCCGTTTTTTTTAAAAAGGGCGAAATCGTAAAAAAGGGCGAAATCATAAAAAACGTGCGAAATCATAAAAAAACTAACGAAATCGTAAAAAAAAGGCGAAATCGTAAAAAAGTGACGAAATCGTAAAAAAACAGGCGAAATCGTAAGACAACCGACGAAAAGTAAAAAAAATGACGAAATAGTAAAAAATGGACGAAATAGTAAAAAACAGATGAAATCGTAAAAAAACGGGTGGAATCGTAAAAAAACAGATGAAATCGTAAAAAAACGGACGAAATCGTAAAAAACGGACGAAATGGTAAAAAACGGACGAAATCGTAAAAAACGTTCGAAAACGTAAAAAATTGACAAAATCGTAACAAAACTGCCGAAAGCGTAAAAAAACTGACGAAATCATAAAAAAACTTAAGAAATTGTAAAAAAACGGACGAAATCGTAAAAAAACAGACCAAATAGTATTAAATAAAGAAGATCCGACCAGTAGCCCATTTATTCTTTTACATGTGCCCATAAACGCCCATTTAATATTTTGCATGCGCCCATAAGCGCTCATTTAATGCTTTACATGCGCCCATTAATAATAATTGATGGGGCAAAAATTGCCCTTTAATTTTTAAAAAGGTGTCCAAAAGAGCCCATGAATTACCATACAGGCAAAATTTGCCACCTCTATTTTTAACTAATTACTTGTTATTAGTAATAGATGTATACCTATAAAAATATAAAGGTGTCACACATC
>BQNB010022875.1:15290-60038 GCA_026074375.1 Tanacetum coccineum | reverse complement strand
CATCTCTAGTAACTTTGCTTCCTCAATAGCTTTCTGATTTCTTTCTTCTAGCTCATAGTAAGCCTGAATTTCTTTTTAGTGAGGTGGTACAATTTTCCATTTATTTCAAATGGAACTCGTACTAGTTCATTAGGATCAGGACTAACTACAGTTGAGGCTTTGACTAGTTTCTTTGGTGAATCTTTACTTTCATCAGCAATCCTTTTTCCTTTGTCAGGCTTTAGAGCAGCTTGGGGGCTTTTAGGTTGTTCAGGTAGAGTTATGTCAATAACAAGACTAGTGGGTTGAGTTGAAGAACCAATCATTCTAATATCAGGTATGGGAATTGGGATTTCAAGAATTCTATCTGTGAGCTAAATTCTTGATGAAGATTTAATCATTTCAAGTTCAGGGGCAGGCCTCATCAATGGTTTGACAATTGTGATTGGAATTGGCCTGAATGCATATTCAGGCTCCTTTTTAGTATCTTATATTCAACATCTTTTGTTGTTGTGACCATTAATAGTGGCTCCCCCTTAGTGTAAGAGGGAGGTTTTTGCCACACAATAACTTACTTCTCTAAATTCTCCCCCCAACAGTTGCATGGACTTCATGCTATGAAACTGTTGGAATAGCTGCACTACCTGAGGGGGTGGTTGAAGAGAATCCCTTGAAAGCCTGAAACATCTCAGTCACCATCCCTTTGATTAAAGATATTTTAGCCTTCATGGTGACATGAGTGTTCTCAATGGTAGTGATCCTTTGTTGAAAATTTGGAAGATTGATAGCTTGCAAACTGTTTGTAATTTGAGTGAGCCTGGACTAGTTTTGAATATAGCCTTCAGCAGCCTTGAGTATTCTTTGATTGAACTCAGGATCCTCTTTTAATGAATCGTATATGCTTGCACACTGAGAGCTTAGAGTATTGAGAGTTAACTGGAATGCATTTAGTTAGTTGAGGATCACTGGCATTTGTACATTCCTGAGCAGCTCGGTGAGACTTGTGATGTTGCAAGAGGTTGTGCTGTTAGACTCAACCATCTTCTTTATTTCTTCCTTGAGAGCAGAGTCAACATCAAGAGTTTCAGAGACTCTATTCAAGGTTTTGAGAAATTTGGCTCTTTCATCAGCTCCTGCTTTACTAATCTTGTCAAGATTATTCATGGTCTCCTTGAGAAGTTTGTCAGTCTGATCTCTGTGATCAACATTCTCTTCATAGTAACCTTCTATAGTAGTCCTGAGATCAGCATAGGAGACTACAGCTTCTTTATGCTTCTCTTAATTATCCTCTGCAACTTAAGCATATAAGACTTTAGAGATATGTTAGAGATTTCTTACCAATTGCCTTTCAGTGATAGGTATGTAGTTGTCATAAGGCTTAAGAGTCTCAAAGCATGAAGAGGATTCAGAGTCATCAGCTTTCTTAGAGGATTCAGGAACATCCTTGGCTGGTGAGGGAGACTGATGCTCAATGGAAAGAGGTTCTTCAGTGGTGTGTTTAGTGGAATGATGAGTTTGAGTTTCTTCGGTTTCAGGCTCTTGAATGTCTTCATCAATTTCTTCTCCAGCCTCAAAGACATCATCATCACTATCTTTTTTTAGATTATCATCAGAGGCACCCAAGAGAGCTTGAATATCAACTATTACAAGGACCAGGGGTTCATAATCTAGCTCCACTTTAGAAGAAGTCTTGCTTTGGTGTTGGTCAGGGACCAATACCTCAAATCTAGTGGACTGGGTCTAGTCCACCTAGTACTTAGCATCAATCCCTAAGATAGCAGTAACAGTGGGGGTGGATGATTCCATATCAACGAGTGGTTTAAATCTCTCTGAGTCTTTGTCCTTAATGTTTACCCCTCTGGTAAAGGCTTGGTTTTGCTAATACATTCATCGGGGATAGTGGAAGGCAATCCCATATTAGCGGGTTGTTTGTTTCCCTCTAATTCTTTGGGATCAGTCATTTTACCCTTAGTCAAAGGCTTTGATTTGCTAGTGCCCTCACCGAGTGGAGTGGAAAGCAATCCCATACCAGCGGGTTGTATGTTTCCCTCTAGGTCTTTGGCATTAGTCGGTTTACACTTAGGCAAAGGCTGTGATTTGTGAGTGCCCTTATCGAGTGGAGAATGGAATCCCTTAACATCAGATTATGTATGTTCCTTTGTATCTTGGGGATAAGCAGTTTGGCACGAGGAGACTGATTGGATTTTATCAAAATCCTATGTTGGCACCTTCTCAGTGGGTGGTGTTTTAGTGGCCTGAACAACGGGTGTCTTTTGAGTCTTGGGCTTGTTCCTCTTTTGAGGGAGTGCTCCTGAAGCCCTAGGGCCCTGTGTTCTTAGGTTTAGGTTGAGACACAGTCTGAGACTTCTTCTTCTTTTTTTCCAGAAGTAGGAAGTTGAGACACTGGAGATTCAAGATTGTTTACAACAATCATTGAGGCCGTCAATTCAATAGGGGTGACTTTGGATGGTTCTTTTGTAAAATTAGAGTTACTTAGGACGTTAGAAAGACTCCCAAATTTTTGGTCCTAAGCGTATTCAGTACCCAGTAACACTTCTATGGCACACGAGACAAATCTAGGGTAGGAAACGTATTTTTACCTAGACTTGGCTGTGATCCTGGTTACAATATCACTGTAAATGATCTCACCTATGTCAACCTTTGTCCCTGTGAGGAGACAATAGGCTAGCAATTGCTGAATAAATTTAACTTGTTCATTAGAAGAGTAATTCCCGCTGAGGACCTGAATTACAAAAGTTAATAAGATCCTCCAAGGCACATGAAATGATGTTTTCAGGACAGGGGTATTTTGAACCCATGCTTTATTTGTTGCAATCTTGGCTAGTTCAGCCTTAACAGCCTCAGGAGAGAGATGTGACACATAGGTGCCTTGATTATAATCAAGTCCCATGGATTCACAGAAGGTTTTGAAGTCAAGGGTCAATGGCTTTTTGCCATTCATCACTGTGAACTTGATTATGAACTCCTTAAGAGGGCGAGCCTTAGAGTTATCAGTGGGTGGTTTTGGGTCTAAGACAATAACAGTACACCAAAACTCCTTGAGGACGTTTTGATCTAATACTAAGGGTGTTTTGGTAAAAGCCTCAGCCAGTGGGTAGTTCATCAAGAACATGAAAATTTCTTTGTAGGCTGGGACACTTTATAGGTAGTTGAAATTTCCCACAAAGTTGTTACTTTGAAATGTGACAGATTCAACAGTGAAATAACCACACTAAGGGGCATATTGAACTGCTTGGTTTGCTGCCATTTTTAAGTTTATTATGGAAAAAGACAAGGGCAAATATCAAAAACCAAATGGTCACAAAGTTAAATCCAACTAAGATCGCTGTAGTGAAATTTTTGATATGTTATCAAGACGGATGGTCACTAAGATGGGTATCTTAGATCGCTGGCGCTAACTTGACTAAGAAAACGGTTTGAAAAGAGGTTTTTATCACTAAGAATGAAGAACACACACAAGTTTGAGTTGAGATAATATTTTAGTTGAGTTTCTTTGCTTTGATAAAAAAATTTGCATATGTTACTTCTTGTGATGGGGTATTTATAGGTGAGTTGTGAAAAAGGTTTAAAATTTTGTTTTGAAAAAGGTTAAAAGATGTTTGGTATCCCGCATTAAATGCCACCACCCACATCTTTCACTATCCCTACTGTTTCGGCTACTGTTTAGCAGTTATATTGTCATACACTTTTGCAGGCATGACGTGGGATAACGGTGGGATGTGAAAGGACATTTTGGGAAGGGATAGAGCTTGTAGGAGTGAGCATTAAATGCTTAGTGGGATTTGTTGACTATAAATGAGAAAAGTAGGACCCATGACTGTTGGATGACAGTTAGATAAGGAATATTTGTTCCTTATTTAATGTGATCAGTCACCAACCTAAGACATTTAAGTAACTAAAGAATTAGAGTATTCAGTTACAACTCCTCCTTCTTTACAAAACATGTCAAGATTATTCATGTCTCCTTGAGACATTTAATCGTCTGATCTCTGTGATCAACATTCTATTTCATAGTAACCATCTATAGTAGTCCTGAGATCACATAGGGGACTACAACTTCTTTATTCTTCTCTTAACTTATCCTCCTGCAACTTAAAGCTATAAGACTTTAGAGATATGTTAGAGATTTCTTACCAATTGCCCTTTCAGTGATAGAGTATGTAGTTGTCATAAAGGCTTAAGAGTCCTCAAGCATGAAGAGGAAATCAGAGTCATCAAGCTTTCCTTAGAGGATTCAGAACATCCTTGCTTGTGAGGTAGACTGATGCTCAATGAAAGAAGAGGTTTCTTCAGTGGTGTGTTTTAGTTGGAAATGAAGATGGAGTTTGAGCTACTTCGGATTCACAGCTCTGTGAATGTCTTCATCATTTCTTCCTCCAATCCTCAAAGACATCATCATCACTATTCTTTTTTTCAGATTATCATCAGAGGCACCCAAGAAAGCTTGAATATCAACAATAATAAGGACATGGTTCATAGTCTAGCTCCCAATTTAGAAGAAGTCTTGCTTTGGTGTTGGTCATGGACCGATACCTTAAATCTAGTGAGCCTGGTTCTATCTACCTATACCTTAGCAACAATCCCTAAGATAGCAGTAACTTGTGGGTTAGATTGATTCCATATCAACGAGTGGTTTAAAATCTCCTCTGAGTCTTTGTCCTAAATGTTTACGAACCCCTCTGGTAAAGGCTTTGGTTATGCTATAACATTCATCGGGATAGTGAAAGAAATCCCCATATTAGCGGGTTTTTATTTCCCTCTAATTCTATGGATCAGTCATTTTAACCCACAAGCAAAGGCCTATGAATTTGCTAGTGCCCACACCGAGTGAGTGAAATCAATCCCAAAGCCAAGCGGGTTTATGTTTTCCCTCTATGTCTTTTGCATTATAAGTCGTTTCACACGTAGGCAAAGGCTGTGTTTTATAGTGCCCATTCGATGGAGAAAAGGAATCACCTTAAAACATCAATATGTTAGTTCCTTTTTGTATCTTGGGGATAAGCGTTTGGCACGAGAGACTAAATGGTATTTTTATCAAAATCCTAATGTTGTGCACCTTTCTCAGAGGGTGGTGTTTTAGTGGCTGAACAACGGTGTCTTTTGGTCTTCGGGCTGTCTCACTTTTTAGGAGTTGCTCCTGAAGCCCTAGGGCCTGTGTTCTTTAAGTTTAGGTGATACAACAAGTCTGAGACTTCTTCTTCTTTTTTTCAAGAAAGGTAGGAAGTTGAGAAACTGGAGATTCAAGATTGTTACCAACAATCATTTGAGGCAGTCAATTCAATAGGGGTGACTTTGGATGGTTCTTTTTGTAAAAATAGATTAACTTAGGACGTTAGAAAACTCCTAAATTTTGTGTCCCTAACGTATTCAGTACCCAGTAACACTTTTATGCACACAACAAATCTAGGGTAAACCGTATTTTTAAACCCAGACTTGGCTGTGATCCTGGTTACAATATCCACAGTAAATGATCCACCTATGTCAACCATTGTCCCTGTGAGGAGACAATAGTCTAGCAACTGCTGAATAAATTTAACTTGTTCATTAGAAAGTTAATTTCCCGCTGAGGACCTAATTACAAAAGTTATATAAGATCCTCCAAGGCACATGAAAATGATTATTTGAGGACAAGGTTATTTGAACCATGCGATTTATTTGTTCCAATCTTGGCTAGTTTCAGCCTAACACCTCAGGAGAGCGATGTGACACATAGGTGGCCTTGATTATAATCAATCCCATGGAATCACAGAAGTTTTTGAAGTCAAGGGTCATTGGCTTTTTTGCCATTCATCACAGTGAACTTGATTATGAACTCCTTAAGAGATGAGCCTAAGAGTAATCATTGGTGGTGTTGGGTCAAGACAATAAACAGTAGCAAAACCAAAACTCCTTGAGGGACTAATAAGATCTAATACTAAGGGTGTTTTTGGTAAAAAGCCTCACCATGGGTAGTTCATCAAGAACATGAAAATATCTTTGTAGGCTGGGACACTTTATAGGTAGTTGAAATTTCCCACAAATAAGTTGTTACTTTGAAATGTGACGAGATTTCAACATTGAAAAGTAACCCACTAAAGAGGGCATATTAAACTGCTTGGTTTTGCTGCCATATTTAAGTTATTATTGGAAAAAAGACAAGGTCAAAATATCAAAAACCAAATGGTCACAAATTTTAAATCCAACTAAGATGCTAAGTGAAAATTTTGATATGTTATCAAGACGGAAGACACTAAGAAATGAATTCATAGATCCGTGGCCGTAAACTTAATAAGAAAACCGGTTTGAAAAGATGTAATTTATCACTAAGCATGAAGAACACACACAAGTTTAGTGAGAGAATATTTTAGTTGAGTTACATTGCTTAGAATAAAAAAATTGCATATTTAGTTTTTTGTGATGGGAATTTATAGGTGAGTTGTCAAAAAGTTTAAAAATTGTTTGAAAAAGGTTTAAAAATTTTTTGGTATCACTCCGCATTAAATGCCACCACCCACCATCTTTCACTATCCCTACTTTTCGGCTACTTTTAGCATATAAATTGTCATACTCCTTTGCAAGGCAAACAAGGGATAACGGTGGGGATGTGAAAGGACATATGGAAGGGCTAAAGCTTGTATGAGTACAATAAATGCTTATGTGATTTGTTGACTAAAAATGAGAAAAGTAGGACCCATGACTGTTGGATGACAGTTAGATAAGGAATATTTGTTCCTTATTTAATGTGATCAGTCACCAACCTAAGACATTTAAGTAACTAAAGAATTAGAGTATTCAGTTAAATTATTTATTGTGTCCCTCAGTGTTTTGGGTATCATATTTGACTTTTAGGGAGAGAGGTTTAGGGAGAATAGACTATTTACACCATATTAAACATGATTAATCAGGGAGACTGATCAATCAATGTTTAGCATGGCTAACTCTACTTTAACCTTGTGAAAGTAGTTTCATCTAGGGCCTTTATGAAGATATCAGCTAATTGATACTTAGTAGGGATGAAGTGTAATTCAATATTTCCTTTTAAGATATGGTCCCTAATAAAATGATATCTTATATCAATATGCTTGGTTCTTAAATGAAGGACTGGATTGTTAGATATAGCAATGACACTGGTGTTGTCACAGGAAATGGGTATTATCTTGTAATGAATGTCATAGTCACAGAGTTGAATTTTCATCCATATGATGTTTGCATAACACCCAACATCAACAACATATTCTGCCTTAACTGAGGACATAGCCATTGACTGCTGTTTCTTAGCACTTCAACAAACCAATTTACCTCTAAGAATTTAACAGACATCTGAGGTGATTTTTCTATCCATATTCCAACGAGCATAGTCTGGGTCAGAGTATCCTTTGAGATCAAATGCTGAGCATTTTGGATACCACAGACCAAGGGATAACGTACCATTCAGGTACCTGAAGATTCTTTTCACATCAATGAGATGTGATTCTTTTAGATTAGCATGATATCTTGCACATAAACATGTAGAGAATGGGATATCAGGCCTGTTTGCAGTTAAGTGCATTAGGGACCTAATCATTCCTCTATACAGGGTCTCATTGAATGGTTTATTAGCAAGATCAGGCCCTAGGTTTTTTGGAGGAACCATAAGAGTCTTTATTGAGGAACTATTAGAAATTCCATATTTCTTTAGTAAGTTCCTTGTGTATAGTTCTTGACAAATGGATATTCCTTTGTCATCTTGCTTGATTTGCAGTCTAAGAAAGTAAGTGAGTTCTCCCATCATACTCATTTGAAATTTCTTTGTCATCAGTTTCTCAAACTGTTTACAAAGTTTATAACTTGTTGAGCCAAATATGATGTCATCCACATACACTTAAACCAGGAGAACATCTTCTTTGGATCTATAGATAAACAAAATGTTATCTATTCTTCCCCTGACAAACTTTTTTTGAATAAGGAAAGTAAATAGAGTTTCATACCATGCCATGGGTGCTTGTTTTAGTCCATAAAGGGCTTTGTCAAGGTTGCAGACACAGTGAGGGAACTCACTACTTTCAAAGCCAGGAGGCTGTTTCACATAAACTTCATCTTTTAGTTTTACATTTAGGAAGGCACTTTTAACATCCATTTGGAAAACTATGAAATTCATGTATGTAGCAAAGTCAAGGAATATCCAGATGGCTTCTATCCTTGCCAATGGTGCAAAGGTTTCATCATAGTTAATTCCCTCTTCCTGACTATAACCTTGATCAACCAGTCTTGCTTTGTTCTTGGTAACAATTCCATGTTTATCTTTCATGTTCCTGAATACCTATTTGGAGCATATGGCTAGTTTTCCATAAGGGAGTGGAACAAGAGTATAGACTTTGTTTATATGGAACTGGTTCAGTTCTTCTTGCATTAGATTAACCCATCCTAGATGCTTTAGTGCCTCAGACACCTTTTAGGTTCTATCTCAGAGAGTAAGTCAGCAAATAGACATCCACTAGTTGAGGCAACTGTAAGTTTGGTAGCCATACTTCTTGTAAACATACCTTCTCCAGGATCACTAAAGATATTCAAAAGTTCAATGTGTTGATCTCGTGACCATCTGTCCTGAGCTACAGGATATGAACTTGTTGATGCATGATTGGTGCTTTGAGACTGAGGTACTTCAGGGACTAAAGGTTCAGTGATAGGTACTGAGGTTTGAATGTTGTTCCTTGAAGATTCTTTAGTGGGTTGATGATTGATTAGTTTAGTTTGAACTTCTTATACTTATGTCCCTTCAGTGTTAATTAGGTTAGGAGGACCTTCATCATCCTCAGTGTGAGGTGTATCTTGTGCATTTGAAGTAATCACTTCAGGGACATGAGTATCTTGGGTGAGTTCAGTAAGTGAACGACCATGAGGGATGATGTAGTATGAAATATCAGAATTTGCTTGATATTGTCTAGATAGGTCATTCTCCTGAAGAAATTCATCAAGGGGATATCTAGATGAATCGTTAATTCTAATTTCATTTACTAAGGTATTTGTAAACCCGATGGCTTCCATACTCTTATCATATGTAACATGATAAGTCTCCTTTATTTGTTGTCTTCTTGTATTGAAGACTCTAAAGGCTTTAGAGTTAAATAAGTATGCTAGGAAATATCCATCATTAGCTTTTGCATCAATTTTGCCTAAATGATCCTTGTGATTATGAATAAACACAGGACATCCAAATATATGAAAATAGCTGATATCGAGGATCCTTTCTCTCAATATCTCATAGGGAGTCTTATCATGTCTTTTGACTGTGATTGATCTATTCTGAGTATAACAGACTATTCTGACAGTTTTATTCCAGGATTGCTTAGAGAGTACTGAGCCATTCAGGATTATTCTAGCAGCCTCAATGAGAGTTTTATTCTTCATTTCAGCTATACCATTTTGTTTAGGTTTATAAGGAAAAAAGAAGTTATGAGAAATTACTTTCTCATCACAAAAACTCTTAAGCTCAGAGTTTCAAAACTCAGTCCTATTACTAGTTCTGATTTGTTTGACTTTTACATCATTATGGTTTTCAACCATCCTGATAAAAGACATAATCATTTCAGCTTCCTGACTCTTCTTTTTGAGAAAGTGAACCCATGTGTACCTTGAGTACTCAACAATAATGACTAGGGTGTATTTTTCATGATTTATAGACATTGGACTGACAGGTCCAAAGAGATCCACATGGAGAAGATGCAGGCATTTCTTGATTGAGAAGTTTTGTTTAGTTTGAAAGAAGCTCTTTTTTGCTTTCCTTTTCACATGCAGAACATGGTTTAACCTTTGAATAAACAATTGAGGAAGGCCAAGAACTTTGTTTTTCTTAGCAAGTTTATTAATGTTCTTCAAATTGAGATGTGATAGCCTTTTGTGACATAGCCAGTTTACACTTTCTGAGGCTTTGGTAAAGAAGCAGCTGCATTTGGAGTCAGTGATGACATGTCAAGGACATGTACATCATTTCTTATTAGGGCTATCAACACAATTTCCTTGTTAGCATAAAAGATTGTTCCTTGCTTATCATTAAATTAAATAATATATTTAGCATCATAGAGTTGATTGATGCTAATTAGATTGTATTTAAGACCATTCACAAAAGCTACTTTAGAGAAAATAATACCACCACAGTTTATTGAACCATATCCCTCAATAATATAAGATGAGTTATCACCAAACACTACCTTAGGACCTGGTTGCTCTACATATTTCTGTAGATAACTCTTAACACCAGTCATACTCCTTGAGCATCCACTGTCCAAGTACCAAATGAGCTCCCTGATGTGTCTCTGCACAAATAATAAACTTGGGTTAGTTTCTCTTATGAACCTACTTCTTTATAGGCTCTAGCCTAAATTTTCTCACCTCTTTTAAAGTGCTCAAAATCATTATGGTAAGTGGTTGAGTACACATTACTTCCACAAGTATTGTAGCTGACACCAATGGAGGCCTCACTGCACTCAGAGGACTCATCTAGTACTCCTCCTCTGACATAAATGACACGATTGTGTCTTGAGGTAAAATGGTCATAACTTCCATAGATTTCATGCTTAAGGTAATTTTTACAATCATCAGGATGATGGTCGTTGAAGCCACAGTGAGTGCATGGTGGGTAAGGCTTTGCCTTAGATTTCAAGATCTGTTTAAAGGAGCAACATACTGATAAGGCTGTGCCTTGTTGTTTTGACTACTTTTCAATAATGCAATGTACATATCATGACCTGAGGTCCTGTGATCCTCTTTATTTAATTTCATGCAATAGAGGATCCTATAAAAATCATCAGTTGAATGATTGGTATAATTACAAAGCTCACATTTGAGCTTGGGTTTCTGAAGGGGTTTTGGTCTAACTGGCTTAGATGAGTCAGGGTTCTTGCCATTTGGTTTAGAATCCTAACTTTGTTTGGATGAGTTGACAGACTTAGATGATTCATGCTGTGAGGACACAGGTTTAGGTTCCTAAATATTTTGAGTGGAGTTAATCTTCTCATCCATTAACATTTGGACTAGTTTTGTCAGTTTATCAATTTTAAACCCTTGGTCATTGGTTTTGACTTCAGTAGGAACTAAAGAAGTGCCTGGTTCAGTACCAGAAATAGTGATAGGTCCTGAAACACTCTTATTTGAAGATTCTTGTGTGTCAGGCTTTGTGTGTTTCAAGGTACCCAAACCAGGTCTCTCCCTTGGAGAGTGATCTTGGTAAGTCAATGTCATTACCTCAGAGCTTAGAGAAGCTCTCTGAATATTTTTCAGTGGAGGTAGAGGGGTTTGAGGTTTTAATCCTGACTCTTTAGAAGACTCCGGGTCAGTGGGTGCCTCAGTGGGTTGAAGACACTCATTGACAGTTTGACTTTCAGGGACTAGAATTCTTCTACTGTTAAAGTTTGGAAGTTTGCTGTCAGGGTTGAGTCTCTTAACCCAGTCTTTGGATTTTGGGACCATTTCATGGTTATAATCTAGGGAGGCACGTATGAAAGGGTTTTAATTAGCATCATGTTTGGATGATGATTCAGTGAGTTGTTTACCACCAAGAATTTTCTTCTTTTGGTTTGGCATTTGCTCACTGCTGCATTGACTTACTTTGTTTGAGCTATTTAGCCACTTTTCGTTGAATTTTCTTTCTTACATCAGTTGATCTTAAAGAGCATGATTTAACTTTGTAAGTTTAGTGTTTTGAATTTGAAATGTGACAGCCTTAAGCTTTGCTTGTTTTAAGGCAAGTAGATCATCTCTACACTTATTTAATTAAAAAACAATTTTGTTATATTTTGATACCAAATTTAATCTCTGCTCTTCAACATACTTGAGGTCTATGTATATATATTTAAGGCAAGTCTACCAATCTGAGTCATCATCCAGAGAGAGAAGAATGCTTACCTTTTTCATGGTGATGTTGATCAATTCACCATTTTAAGCATGATTATTTCCTACTGAGAGTTCATCATCAGCAAGAGCCATTAGTACCTTGACTTGAGTCATCTCCTCATCATCAAATACATCTTCCTCATCTTAATCGAACATTTCAGCAACAAGGCCTTTCTTATTTGATTGAAAGTGTTTTGAGGACTGAGAAGTAGAGGGACTAGCCTCAAGGAGTGCTAGTTTAGCTTTCATCTTCTTGTATTCATCCTTGTAATCCCTTTAGGCTTTTGGTTCATCCGGACTGCTTTGAGCATGTTAGGAAGATTGAATAAGTTTTGGTGTAAACTTGGGTTCAAAACTTATTGACATTGAGGATGAGTTTGACATAGGTGATTTGTAAGATGGTTTAGACGTTTTGGAAAAGCAATCTCTTGCAAAATGACCTTTTTTGCCACATTTGTAACATTCAATGTCTTCATTTGCTTTTGGCTCAAAAAATTATTTTTCCTTTTGATAAAATGTTTTGAATTTGTCAACAGGGCCCTCTTATGAAATTCTAACTCTAGATCTCTGAGATACTCTTCACTAGATCTCTCATAAGCATCATCATAAGAATTTTCTTGAAAATCCTGCAGAATATTGTTAGAAAAGAAGACAGTTGATTTGGGAGAGTCTGAGGGAGTAGTAACTAGGGCCGTCTTAGTCTCAGGGTATCTTCTTGAGATTAGGTTGTCTTCATAGACAAACCTTCGATAGATATCAGCAAAGTCAAGGGTCTGAGTATGATTTGCATTTCTAAGTCTATGAAAGAAGCTAAGCCACTTCTTAGGGAGGCTGTTCACGAAACTAACATTGATTTTGTGTTTAGAAAGTATCACATCATCATTAGTAAGCTCATTGAGCAGGGTTTTGTAATGGGTGTAGGTTTGTGAGAGACTTTCAGAGGGTTTAGCTCTAAAAGTTTGATACTCAAGTTTTAGATCTATGATCCTGTTTTCCTTGGTATCAGAAGGACCTTCAAAGCTGTGAACCAAGTCAATCCATGTTGATTTAGCTATCTTACAGCTAATGAGTGACTCTATTATATCATTTGGTAAACATGATATAATGATGCTTTTAAGGCGCTGGTCTTGATTGACCACCCTCCTCTCTATTAGGGTCTATTAAAACTCATGTTTATCATCACCTTCAGCTGTTTTTGGTATGAAAGGACCATCCTTAATACATTGAATGTAGTAGGGTTCCATTCCCATCAAATAGCAAAGCATACACTTTTTCCATTTGTTAAATTTTCCAAGCTCTAAACGAGGAGAAACAGTAGAGTAGCTGGCCCCTTTCTTGTCTACTAGTTGGGGTACATTACTTATACTAGCCATTTTAGGATCTATGTTTTAAAAACTTTTAGCAGATTTAGAAAAAGTTTTATAAACCTGGCTCTGATACCACTTGTTATTCCCTTTGAGTTAGTGACCAAAAACTATGAAAGTTAAGAAAAACTAACTCATGGCTTATAGTAATGTTGAAAATAAGTTTTGACAAGTTATAAGTATAAAACAGTAAAAAACATAAAACTAATTTTCAACATTTAACTCTTATAAATTTATTAAGAATTATACCCCATTGTATGCGGAACTACAATAGGGATTGAATGACAATGTGTATGTGTATGATCTCTTCACTAAAAACTTTGCATAACTTAAAGTATTATGCAAAGTTGACAATTATGCTAACCAACTGAGCTTGCTTAGGGACCTAGCTGATATTGGAGGAGTAGGTGTTTGTGAAAGATACGACTTTCAATGCACAAACTTAACCTACTCCGTTTACAAGGCATGTCTATATGTACTACTTAGGTAGGGTCATACCCACATGGGTGATAGGTGCGTGTCCCAAGGTTGATTGACCAATATATATTTTACATGTTTGTCTCTATTACAATTCTAATATAAGTATGGGGCAAATACACTTTATAAGGTAAATGCTGACACTGACCTTGTCTTCATACCTTATTCAGAATAGTTTGACTTCAGGCGGATAAGAGCTTGGACTTATCCATTTCAAAATAACTCGCCTATTCTTCAGGCACTTGTCTTCAGGGACTTGTAGTTGTTGGAGATCGTATGAGGTTCAGTGAGTCCACAACTCACTGAACCCATCACCTTCTTCTTCAGCTCTAGGACTTCATTCACTGAGGACAACCTCACTTAATGGTTGAGTCTTTCTTGTAGACTCAGGTTAAACACTTAAAGGTAACTCATTGAGTAACTGTTTACTCAGTGACCTTGAATTGTTTAAGGTTATCTAACACTTAGAATATTTTGTATTCAAATCCAAGTGAAAGATTATTAGGCACTGAATTGGGAAAACATTAAGGATCACTCATAAAGACAGCGATAGTGATGATCCGCTACACCCATAAAAACTCGCCTTAAAGGAGGTCAAACTTAAGTGGTGGCAACCTCCTGTTGAACCTCACATTTTAAGAACACAAAGCATTCATACACAAAACAAGCATTAAATCACTTTTGAGAGACACATAATGGTTGTAAAATAAGATCGGCTTGTATAATAAGTCTTGTTGGGGGTAAGGGATTATAGAGGCTTTTAAACTATAAGCCCCAACCCAATAAGATGAGCTAAAGTTTTTATACCAGTCTTTTAAACTATTAAATTACTTATTTACAACAACTCATCACTAATTGTATTAATATATATTTATTTAATTATGCTCTTTTTAGTAATTTTGCAACAATAAGCTCAACCTTAAGCTAATTTACCAAACAAGTTTATTTCAGTTTTTGCTTATAAATAAGCCTTGGCTCCAGGTCTAAACATAGTCTTAGCTTCAACCCATTTTGCCAAAGATACATCTACCCTTAGTATCATATTAACCTATATAACATTAGGTGTTAAACGTTTTGATCATTAATGAAGTCATATTGCATTAAGCATGGTCATTTTGGTTTGTTGGGTTGTCATTTTGGTTTGTTGGGCCATTTTCCATTTTGGGTTGTAACTGGATCCATGGTTGTTATTTGGTGGCCTGATTTTGTTAAAAGTTTGCATTGATATATTAAAGTGTACTCGACACTCTTCTTAAGTGCTAGCATATGAATGATTCATCTATGTTTTTATGCATTTTTCTCTCTCCTTAAATATACACACAGTGGTTGTTTGGTGGTTTCGTCATTTCGAATATCTTGGTACAAGTGCTTCTTTGAGATTTGGTAGTTCACAGATTAAATGGTGTATCGCATGTGGTGTTTGAAAGTGGTTTGGTTCTTTTTAGCTGATTTCATGTGGTCTTTGGAAGTGGTTTTCATTTTTAGCTGATTTGTTTAATTTTCTGTAGATTCAACCGGTGATTCGGGTGGTAAGACATTTAGGTTGGTGTTAAAGAATCTTCTATTCACGGCAGTATCGTTCATTATGGTGCGTAGATTAAGGGCATGTTTTGTTGTTGTTGTTGTTCATTCGTGTATTTTGATTATGTTTTAGGCATCTAACGCTTTGGAAGTGGTGTTTTGCATGTGGTGTTTGGAAGTGTTTTTTGCTTGAAATTTGTCAATGTCTGAGAATAGCTTTATTTTGGTGTGGCATTCACAAATTTGTGTTGGTAACTTTCCATCCGTGTCTTTGAACCACTGTTACATGGCAACGTTTGGTACGTAGCCATGTGGAAGATGCTATTTAGAGAGCATGTTTTTTATGCTATAAAATATTGTCGTTGACTTAATAAGTAATACCTTAGTTCTCTTTTAAGTATGGTGAAAAACATAGACTCTCTAATCTACCATTTTCATAGCGTTTAATCCTTCCCTACTGATCTCTAGACCTTATAACGATCATATTATTGCTGTTTAATCGTTTGATTATGATGCTTTAATTGTTCTTTATTAGGTTGTCGATCTACTAGGGTTTTAGGGTTTCGCCTTTTCTTTTAGGGTTTCGTCTTGGTTTTTCTACTTAGGGTTATGTTTCTTTCATTTTAATTCCATATCATTGCTGCTTCTAAGGTTAATAATTATAGAAGACGGTTACCGCTTGGTTGCGTTCATTGTGTAAACCCTTCTTTTTTAGGGTTTCTTTCTTCTCGCTAATCGTTAGGTACTGGTTTAGTTTTCCTTTGTTTTTGTGGTTATGGGTTTGAGAGTATGGATACATTAGATTCGCTGCTGAGTAGTTCTACTTCTAAGGTGGAAAATATCAATGGTAGGATCCTTGGGAAGGACGGTAAACCTTTTAAATCGTATCGAATACTCCTAAGGGTTGTTGTAATACTATTAATAGTAACGATGATAAGGGACGCATGAAGCCATTTTCATTTGCTTTCATTTTGAAGGATAATACTTCTAAGGAGACAGTAAAGATTGTTGAATTGAGCAATGACGAGAACGTTGAAGGTTCTGATGTAGCTATTTTGTTGCCAGTGGCTGACGAGGTTAGTGATCGGTTTGTTAATACCTTATATGGGTACCTCATTGGAAAATGACTCGTGTTTCCAATTGTGGAGAATTACGTTAAAAATACTTGGGAGAAATATGGTCTTGAACGTGTGATGTTGCACAATGGTTTCTTCTTTTTCCAATTTTCAACAAGGGAGGCATGAAACAAGTTCTGGAATATGGCCCATGGCTAATTCATTTAACACCAATAATCTTGAACATTTGGACGCCCAATTCTAGACTCAAGAAGGATGAAATTACCGTGACTCATGTTTGAGTAAAATTACATAACATTCCTATTGTTTCATATTCTAAAACTGGCCTTAGCTTGATTACTACTAAACCGGGACGTCCCATAATGCTTGATGTCTATACGAGTATTATGTGTCATAAATCATGGGGGCGTAATACCTATGCCCAAGCTCTTATCGAGGTGTCATATAAAAAGGCTCTTGTAGACTCATTAGTCATGGCTATCTCATTTCAAAATGGGTTGGGGAATTCTATGGAAACCATTAATATTGAATATGAGTGGCAACCCCCTTGATGTGAAATGCGTAAAATCTTTGATCATAAGGATAAGTAGTGTCCAAAGCAGGCGAAGGATGTTAATCCGACTCAAATTTTGGATGATGGGTTTATAGAGGTGACTCGTAAGAATGGGAAAGGAAAAAAACTTCTAAACCGATACACATTGATGGTGCCCAGTTAACTAAACCAAAACCGAATTATTACTATCACCCTATAAGTAAAAAGGCTACTACGCGGCCTAATAATAAGGGTAAGGAAGTGTCGGATTTACAAGAAATCAATATTGTCTTGTTACAGAATTCGTTTGATGCACTTATGGAAAGATAAAGTTTTTAAGGTGAATAATGAAACATGGAAGGCTAGTAATGATATTGGAAGTATAATGGATGCTAGTGATAGTGAGGAAGTCGAAAATGTTTTTGTGGAAGATAATGGGAAAGCCATGAATCACTTGGTTGATGATGCATGGAAGAAGGTGGAGGCTCCTCCCAAGAAGACTCCTAGGAAAACTAGTATTTGGTCAGGTAGAAAAGCGGGCTCTCCTAAAAGAAATGTAGATTTCTCCTGATACGAAGGTTTACTACTTTGATAAGGATGATATCGAGGAAGTGGAGCATGAGAATGCCTATAACAAAAAGGGTTGATGATTTTCATTAGGTTATTGGCATTTCTTATGAGTCAATTTATTTTTTGCTTCATAGGTTGTGTCGCATTTGTATAGAGGTAGTTGGTTCTTGAGATTGACATGTCAATCTATGGAAAACGTAAAGAGGGGGAGGGGGGGGTGAATACGTTTCTGTTTAAAATCTTAAAACTTTCGTATCAAATAACCAATCAAACCTGACTTAATATAAAAAGTATCAAATATAGTCTATGACTATATGAATAATGGAAAACATAGAATAAGCAAGTAGTCACAACACAAGCATAAACATCAAGTAAAGAGATAGCGATATGTAAAAGAGAAATCAAACCGAACTTGATGATTTATAGTGGTTCGGTCACAGAGCTCCTCTCTGCCCTACTCTACTCCCCGAGTACCAAACTTGAGAGTTACTTCACTAGACCAACAAGCTCCCTTCTCGGCGGAGAAAACCTTACACAACGTCGCTTACACTTTTTCGTTACAAAGATAAATACCGAGTCCTAAATCAAGGTAGAACCAACCCATCATCGCTTACACTTTATCCGATACAAAGCTAAATACCGGGTTCTTACACATAGGGTAGAACCAACCCAAACTTGTTATGTTTTTGGCATAACATAACAAACCTTGTGTTTTATGGCACAAACACATAAACTATCTAACCTAATTGGTGATACAAGATAATGATGTTATTACAATCATGATCCAAGACAATGTGTCTAATGGATTTGAATGACTAATCTAAATGTACTTCCATTGAAGAGAAGCCTTAATAACGCTCCAAATATACATAAAATATCCTTTGAAAATATGAGAAATATACATGTTAACGCATGAAATATTACAAAGTTTGGTTGTTTCTTGTGCAATAATTGTTTTAGGACCAAAAATAGCGAAAAGGACTAAATGTGCAAAGATATTCCGTTAAATGCACTACAGTCGTTAAAAGAAGAATCTAGAAGAGAATTGAATGAAGAATTAATGAACGAGACCAAAGTGCGGCACACTTACACTAAGTGCGGCGTACTTCAAAGTGGGATAAATTCAATTTAATTACACACCAAGTACGACGCACAATTTATATTATGCGGCGCACTTCAGCTGCAGTTACTCAAAAATAATAATGATTGCCATTATTGGGCAACCTTTGGATTGCCATTTTTCGACAACTGATGTTCCCACCTCATGTATAAATAAGGAATGAAATTAGAGGTTCATATCATCAAAATAACAACAACTCAATTCATTTCAAAGTTCTCAAGAAGATTTCTAGTTAGTTTGGGAATTGTTCTTAGTTCATCACAATTCCCAGGTTATTAAGCATCTAGGGAGGTTTAATTTGAGCTATAGAGGGTTATGGCAGAGTTATTTGTAGTTTTGGAGTTGAATTTCCAGGTTTGTTATAATCATTGTTCGAAGGAAGACTTGTGAAAATCAATTTAATTTGCTATTGGAATTGGTATAAACATGCTTTTCTCCTTGAATATTATGTTTTCTGGATCTAACATGCTTGTTTTGCTGCTATGATTATGGAGTAGTTTATTCAAGTTTATTTGGGATTTATGGAGTAATATGGATTAAATCGGGATGATTAATGATATTTGGTTAATGATAAATATGAACTTCATATTTAGATATTTGGATTGTTGATCATCATTTGATCACTTACTTAAGTTCGGGAATAGGTCGAAAGGCTCTAACTTGGTGTTTGATTTCTAGTTGTTTGTCTATGACAACTCGGTATTCGCTTTGTGAGAATTAACTAATAAAATGCTCATCATCCCAAATATATAAATGTTTAATGCTTAACCTCATGTTTAATGAACTTGGTTGAGAAAGTTAATATTTTTTATTTCCAAACGTGAACCAATCTTAAAGCGTTTTTCATAACTAAGATTAAAGGCCGAAGGATTCTTTATTATGTTAAATAGACAATATATTGACTAAACTACCCGTTCATTCCTTTGATTATACTTAATTTTATGAATTTATCATCATCCCAAGTTATCCTCCATTACTCTTGTCTCCGGAATAAACATCGCTTTTATAATCTTGTAATTATGTTATCAATTATCTTTAGATCATGACAATCTGTTAGATAAACTTTTTCGTAATATAATCGACACTTTCTAAGAATTACCAATCCCTTGGGATGACCTAGTCTTACCCTTAACTTATACTATAAACGGGGTTTATACTTTACCTGTGTGTTAGTTGGAAATCGGATAAAACTAGAACTATAAATTTAAAGCTTTTATAACACATCAAAGTTTTTGGCGCCGTTGCCGGGGATTGAAATCATTCTTGAATAAGTCATTATTATATTGCAAACTAAAATTTCAAAATCGTCGTACAGTTTTCTGGCAAACTGACCTAATTTTTTGCAGGATGTGCGCCGCAGATTACCATTATGCGCCGGTTTTTCTATACAAATTTCAAAAGTGCGATGCACTTACACCAAATGCGCCGATTTTTCTGTTATTTTCAAAAAGCATAATCCGAATTAAGGTGCACTGGACTAAAAAAACAAAAACCCAAAACCCATAAACTATAATTGACAATTTAGAAATAAGGAATTTATTACTAGTGTTCATAATTGTTGAAATCTTGTATTATCATAATTTGTACATTAAAATAAGAAAAATCAAAAAGAACTATTTAACATCTTATTTGTTTGAAATTCTGAATGCCTACATGTATCTATTGATATAAATATTGCCTATTTAACTTTGACCTCCTGCAATATAAAAATAAAAATAAAAATAAATTTTTTAAAAGAATTAAGGAAATTTATAAAAATTATATGATGATCAATGTGCTTAAAAACCTGATAGTTGCTTTGTTTAACAGATATTGAGGACAAAATAAAGATAAGAAACATAAAAAATACTAAAATTAAAAATCTTAAAAATTTTAAAACTCAGATAGTACGCCGCACTTTTTCTAAAGTGCGCCGTACTTCCCGATCTGAAACCAAACAGAATGCTTGTTTCTTCGTTTTTATACGAAAATTGCTTGAAGTAAAAAATGCTATATGTTTGTTGATAATATGTAAATGTAAAAAGCTATTATTATTTATTTTAACTAACCCACTAATGGTTGTTTTAATGTTGTTTTATTTTATATGAGTTATGGATCCCAATTCGAGTCTTGGAAAAAATTTTCTTAGGAGAAAACGTTGTTGAAATATCGAGTGACAAGGTTGAAGGATCTGGAGAATGGGATTCTCCAGAGTATCAAGACACTGCTAACAGTGGAGGAAAGAAGGAAACAAAAGCTATGGTTTTTCACAAGTTGGATACCGAAGAAGTTAGTGATAGATTCGTGGCATCTTGTTTTGTCAATGGGCTGGAAGCATATGATGGGGAGATTAATCTTGGAGTGGAAGAGAACATGATCTCGAACGAATATGCAGTAAAATTATGCCTGGAACATGAGGTTAAAAGAGGAAACAAAATAGTTAAGAAAGAGCTCATTGTTGCACTAAGAGGAGAGATCTATTTTGTAAAGTTCATTATCAACCCAAAAGAAGATGATGTTGAACCCGGGGTGATTTTTAGAAGATCATTCCTACGTATGACCAAAACAATTACTGATTTAGGGGCTGGAATGTCACACCCCGTAAGTGGCGGAAATACAGGATGCGACGATACCATTCATCGCACAAGATACAAGATCATACACTTTAAAATTTACATTCATGAAACTTAAGTTTACAGAAATTTTACAAGTTAAAAACTTGACAAAATACAATAATCATGACCATCTCGACCCAGTCCCCTTGGGTTACATCTTTTCTCGTCCAATACCATTCACATACCTTTGATTTGACACACCTAAAAATGATACTCGAAAATGTCAACAATAATGTTGGTGAGCTCGTAGGTTTGACCTTAAACCCAAAAGTTGTGCCAATACTTCAACAGTGGAAAATAGTGCTATATGACAGTGAATATATGCTAACAATCCAAGACATAGCGTCCCCGCTAGTCTATCACAATATGTCACTTATGCACCTAAAGGGCCTACCAGCTGGAGCACTAAAATTAGGGCAGGACCACAACCCTTGCATGCCAAACACAGTACATGCAAGTAACATCACAATCCTTGCCATGCCAAACACAGTACATGCAAGTAAGATCACATCCCTTTCCATGCCAAACACAGTACATGCAAGTAAAATCACATCCCTTGCCATGCCAAACACAGTACATGCAAGTAAAATCACATTACATATATTCACATAGCAGTCATAAGCACATATCTTGTCCCAAAAACAAAACCACATCTCGCACAAATCAATTCAAAACATTTCAAAACACATTTGAGTATCATTCTCCCCCAACGGAAAAACAATGAAAAGTGGGGCTAAGAGAACTCACCTCAATCAGCAATCAAAAGCAACCACACAATCTCAAATAAGGCAGAACACAATCAATCTCTACACAAGCGCACAATGTACCCGACAACGACCTAATATATACTCACTATATCAATACTCGTACAAAATTATCTTATTGTACAAGTGTGCGTCTTAACTCACGCAAAATCCTCATTTTCATCTCAAAATCCCATTTTAAATTCATATCATTCCAAACTCGTCATCTCATACCGTTAACTCATCACAAAAACCGTCGTCTTATTACTAAGACTTTATCTCGTTATCAAAACTTTTACTTCATATTATGGTTGTGTGGTAGTTACGCGAAAACGACTCAAAAACACTTGGGCAAAGTGCGACATCACTACAATACAACTTAAACACCTCAATCCGTTGAACAACACAATCGACCAAAATACTCTGTGAAAAACTGACAAAAAGAAATGAGCAAGAGCTCAAAAGCTAAAGATAAATAATCCATATTTCCGTAATCGATACAATATATATATATATAGGGATGGGTTCTATAGAAAACCTAATATTCATAGAAAACCTAGAAAACAAAACTACAAGGTAGAGTTTGCCAATATGTCAAACTTGAGGGTAGAAAATGAAAAAAAAGGTATAAATTTCTGGCAAATAAAATAATAATATTATATATACTATTTGCGTCTTATTATCGGGCCTAACGGGGTTTAATGTCTCGTTCAATCAAATTCACGTCCTAATGGTTTTCGTTTTCGAACACTTTAATCTCCCATATAACTTGTATACCTTTACTTTCTCTAATAAAATTGACACAACGATTAAAAATTCGTATTAAAGAGAAAAGGTTTTGGTAATTATATTTTTTAGTGTTGTATTAAATTTTCAAGTAAAATAACAATTTATTATTAAAATCTTAAAATTTTTATCCCTTTTTATCAAAGTTTCTAAGTATAAAATTCTTTTGAAAATCCGGCATGACCTATACGTCTTTATGACTTTTTCCAAGGTATTAAACCTTTATCTAAAACACTTTTTCAAAACCCTGACTTTTTCCGTCAACACGTTTTATTAAACCGTAGCAAAATAACCCCTTTACATTTGACAAGTCCAACAAAATCCCTCTTAATCCAACACAAGTCCTTTAGTCCATTTATAAAGTCCACAAACTCATTTACTTGTTATTGGGTCATATGGCCCATTATGGCCTTAAATACTTAGCCCGATAACGAAACTCATTTCATACTTCTTTTTATAAATCCCAAAATACAAATCAAACCCAATGGGCCTTAAGCCTATTATGTCGAACCAAACATAATCGAAACCACAATTTTCATGGCCTATTAAGCCGAAATAATAAGCTATAAGCTCATAATATAAATAAGTCAAAACTAATTAAGCCATAAGCTTTTTATATAAGCCGAAAAACCTAATAAGCCATGAGCTTATGAAACAAGCCGAAAATCAATAAGCTCAAAATAAGCCGAATCCAGAAAACCCAAATAAGAGATTAAGCTTAACTATAAAACACGAAACCCATTAAGCTTTTTATATAAGCCGAAAATCAATAAGCTCAAAATAAGCCGAATCCAAAACCAAATAAGATATAAGCTTAACTAATAAACCAAAAACCCAATAAGCCATAAGCTTAACCAAGGACCAAGTCCAATAACCAAGTTTATGTGGGCCGAGCCCACCTTGGTGTCGGACTAAACAAACCAAACGCACCCTTATTTGGGCCGAACAAAGCCAAACGCACCCTTATTGGGCCGAACCAAAACCAAATGGGTCGGTTGGGCCGAGCCCACTCCGAAACCCTTTATACCAAAAATCTCATAAGTCCAGTAAGCTATTCCTTAGCTTATTAAATAAGCAAAACCCCCAAATAAGCCCTTATAAGCACTTTTACAAAATAAAAAAAATTACCACAACAACCATTTTATTTAAACTCAAAAACCCTTTTCTTCCTTTCTTTTATAAGCCGACGCACAACACCCCTTTATATTTATTCGTTTTCATGTTTTGACCTTTTTGACGATCAACTTGTAGAACTAGCGTCTATACATCACCATAATCACAAAAGTACAACTTAAATTCAAAGTTTTATAAAAACTTACTTGTTTAATGAGTTTGGTTCGACCGAGACGTGCGAATAAGACTAAAAACCTTGTTTCTACAACCTGAAACTACTAGCTATCAACCCAATAATATATTCTTAACCCGTGTTCTTGGAAAAATCTTCAAAATCTTTGTTTTTCTTCTTCCTTGTGGTCGTCTGAGTTGTAGAGAGAGAGGAAGAGATAAAAATTTTTTTGTGATATTTTGAAATGAGATAATGAGTGAAATGGTTGAGGTATTGGTGTTATAGGAGTACCATGCTAGACATGTTGGCTTAAAAATAGCCATGTTGTCTCCCTTTGACCTCCCTTGACCGATTGGATCCTAGGGAGGTCGGGTCTTCATTTTTGTGTCGGGATCACTTAAAACTCAATCTTCATCTATTTAAAACGTCAAACAAACTTAGTTATCATTTTCATTGCATTTAAAATCACTTTTCCATAAACCTGGGTTATTCACATGACACTTATCACATTAAATTACTACAAAAATCCATTTTGCGCCGTTATCGGCCGACTCCGGACCGAAAACATGAATTTTTTGACAAAACACAACCGAACCTTGCTCATCCATTTAAAAATACTTTAAAACACAAAATATAGCTTGAAAACTTATATTCTCTCAAAATTTCACCTTTTTACGACTGTTACAATCTTTTACCGAAATTTACAAAAACCACCGTTTTTCTGATAACTTTCAAATCTCCCACTTACGATTTACGATTTGAATCAACGTTATTTCATTATTATGAATTTATTAACTAAATAAACCCATTAACACATTTTCAACTTTATAAATCTCCAAACTTACATAAACTGTCATGCCGGTACGCGTTGCGTGACGATTTTTCGCTAATCGCGGGAAAACTTCCCGGAAAGCACTAAAACCCTCAAAACCACTCTAAAATAGAAAAACAAATCATAAATGATTCATTCACGAACTCAAAACTTCATCAAACTCTCAGTTAAACCGAAACCGCTTTTACGCAAAATAGTCAACATAAGTCAACTTTTCAGCTTTCATCAAGAAAACTGACAAGATCGAAAGACTTCAACATACAAAACTATAATATTTTATAATACTTAACTCTGGGAATATTACCGGTTATCACATGGAACTATCACAATATATCCTGATATCGATCCGCTCTTGGAGGATATTGAAGAAGAAGAAAAAAGTATGGATGATTAGGACCAGTTGCTTGATTTTCACTTAGATTATATACCACTGTTGGGTGAAGAAGAACTTCTGTTGTTTGTATGCAAAATGGGGAAAAGTAAAACTTAATAAGAAGAGAGCAATGGAGAATCTTAACTTGTTCTATCAAGATATAGGAACATCTTCGTCAACTGGGAGGCATTTGACTCAGGAAGAAGCAGCAAAGGAAGCATTGGCAATCAGAATTAGCCAAAAGTTTACTTTATTAGAAGAAGTAAAGCCAGTACTTAAGACAATGGCTTATCATGACAAATACAAGAAAGTGATCGATGAGATTTGGAAAGACAAACTGGAATTAGATGGAATGATTATGAAAGAAGAGGAAGAAGCAATAAAAAAGGTTAAAGGTGAGGCGTTGAAAGAAAAAGACGACCCTAGAGCATTCATATTTCCTATCAGATTGGAGGGCCAGGTTAAAAAAAATGCATTAGCTGATACTGGGTCGGATATCAATACCATGCCTTACCAGATTTATGAGCAGTTAGAAAGAGAAGAAATGAAGAATGTCGACAGAGGGATCACAATGATTAATCATACCCAAGCAGAAGCTATGGGATTACTCACGAATGTTCTTTTTCAGGTAGGGGTCACCACCTTAATTGCTAAGTTTTTGATCTTGGATATACCAATCGACCGTGATGCACCAATAATAGTTGGTCAGGGATTCTTGTGTACGATTGGTGGCATAGTAAATACCCTAGAGAGACTTTTCTCAACTTTTGATGGATTTTGTCATGAAACCTTCTGTGCCGCAAGATCCGATGTTCTGAGAACCGCAGAAAATGATAGCAATGACGAGGAAGAGTATGAGATTAAGAGAAATAAGTTTGGAGCACCAATTTACGGTCTGAAACCTACACCATATCTGAATTGTAATGATCCAGCTGAGAGATTGTTAGCTCTACAAGCAGTCATTAACCCATTCTGGAAGATTAGTGTTTGGAAAAAAGCCGTTAGTTTCGTTGGTTCATTACCTGCACCATTGAAACACGTTAACTGGAAACTAGATTACAAGGGTTGTTATACTAATGAAGAGGAAGCAAAAGGACAGTAACGTATTGAGATAAGGGTGATTGAACCATATGGGAATATTTTTGTGCAAGGGTTCACAATCAAGAAAATAGACCAGAAGTTGTCGAAATATCATAAGTTGAGTGACATTATTTCACCTAATTGGTTTATGGAGTGAAGAGTTGGACCAAGTTGGAATAAAAGAGGGAATTTATGTACTCCTAAAATATTTTACTTTTTTGTTGTTGAGTCAAAATAAAATCATTTGTATAAATCCATAAAGGATTACATTTGATGTACGGACATTAGTCCGATCTATGATAAATATTAATATTAAGTCAGTATGATGGATTGAAAATTTATGTTATCATTATGTTTAAATTATGAAGTGTGCAAAGTAAGTTTGTGTAATCTATATCTAAAAAAACATATAAATTCTAAAAAAGGGAAAAGTACGCCGCACTTCAGTGAAGTGCGTCGCACTTTAGAGCGGTTTTTCATATATAAACATACAAAACACGATTTAACTCATTATAAAAACTCACACACTAACACAAAGCCGTTAGATTTCTCACAAAAACAAAGGAAAAATTCAAAAATATCAATCCATCAACTCTTTAATCATGCCTAGGGTATGTTAATATCATTCCTAAACTTGTTTATTGTCAATTTATTCAATTCTTGTTCATTAGGGTTATTTATAATTAAATTAGGGGAAATCAAATCCATGTTTGATATGCATAATTAACCCATTGAATTATGATATTTATGAGTTATTTATCACATGGATGCTTAATATTGATAAATCTAAAATACTGTTCTTATTATGAATTTATCTTTAAAATAAATTGTTGGAAAATCATAAAAAAATTTAGAACTATTTTAACCAGCCCAGAAAGTATGCCGGTTTTAGGATAAAATCGCCGCACTTTGTTAAAATCCCAGGAAGTACGCCGTACTTCTATGAAGTGCGCCGCACATTTTACACCAGAAAGTCACAAAATGTTTGTAAAACCATCAAAACCTTGACCCTTTATACCAAATTATTTCTAACATAACCATACATTGTATTGTTGATTGTTTTTTATGTATAAGACTATGGGAGGAAACGATGATGAAGCCGGATCATCGAGATCCAAACGCTCTCGACAATTTAAAACCATGGAGGAAATATTGCTTCCCTAAGTTCACCAGGAGTTCTTGCTATGGGAAGGTTGCAACAAAGATGCTAAGTCTAGGTACAACACCAAATTAGCCCAATTGCTCCCTAGACATATTTACTCGCCATGTGTAGTGAACTAGGATATACTAAATACAATGGGGGTATGATGGAGAAATCGATGATATGTTGAGGATTAGGTTGCGTGAAGCTGGATCAAATGAAGAGATGTTCACTTCTGTAGCATGGATTAGAGTGATCCGTCCAAATTAATACATATATAAATATAATATATAATATACGTAATAATAAGGAAGATAATCAATAATAGTATAGTAAGTATTTCTGTCGGGATAAAGAAATTCACTTTTAACCAAAGTGAAATCTCAAAAACCTTCCGGGTCGTTTCCTCGACGAGAGGTGAATGGAAATCTACGTCCATGTTGTAAATCGAGTTTGAATAGCATAAAAGTTTTTGATTTGGTTTTCTAAGTCTACTAAAAGAGAAAACATATAAAAGGGAAACTAAACTTTTGGTTTTAAACTATTTTTTTTAAAACTAAAAATTAAACTAATTTTAATTCTAAGATTTAAAACTACAAGTTTATACTAAAATTGATCTAAGAAAATTAAACTAAAATAATGCTTGCTAAGTGACGTGAAATGTTCATTAAGTGCGGGCTTAGGTTTAACGAATTAAAATGACAAGTAAAACGAAATGCTTAAAAATTAATGACAAGAAATTAAATTGCATTAAAATTAAATGACGGAATGTAAATCGAAAAGACAATACTTATGACTAAATATTTTTTAAATCTTTTTAAACCCGCACCTAAATTCCAAATCACTAATCACTTAACAAGCACTAATAAATCTACTCACTATTCATAATGAATTTAAACATAGCATTTAAAAATAAATCTACACTAAGCATGGCATAAATCAATTAGGCAAAAATAAAATAATAAAATAAAACTACACTAATTAATTGAAAAAGGAATAGAAAATGAAACCGAATTGGAGACCCGCAATTAAACGAATACCACCCGATTTATTTAGCTAAAACAAATAGTCAAATTCGGTCTAGCTAAATAAATCCTTAAGCTCCACGCCTCATGAGTAGACCGGTTCGCTTAAACAAAAACACACGAATTAAAGCAAACAGTAATAAGCTGTTGTCCTCAATTTGCAATTGCAAATTACCCTCTCAGAATCCATGAGCCAACAATGGGCTAACTATTTGCTATGATCTATTCGAACATAAACTTTGACAAATAGCACTAAACGAATTAATAAGCTATTTTTTTATTGTTGTTTTTTTTTCGAAAATAAACAAAGAAAAGAGAAAAGAGTAGTAAGCTAAATATGAATCAAAATGCAAAAGTTATTCTAGATAAGCAATCGTGAAACCAAGTTGTGAGCGTATTAGATAAGCTAGGGCGAAAAAGCCACTCCTCAACAACTTATTAGCTTCCGAATAGACTTAGAAAACACTTTTAGATCTCGAATTATGCCAATCGAATAAAAGATGTCTAAGGCTTAATGAATAAGCCGAGTCTCAATAACTCGTCGCATCTTTCGTAGTGTTCGATTAAAGCTCTAAACAGAAAATATAGCAAGTCAAAATCGGCTTATGTGTTTAAGCTATTCGAGTAGAAAGAAAGAAAAGAAAAATAAGAACAAGATATTAAGCTAAACAAACCAAACTTCATTACATATTCAAAAAGATCCAAAGTACAAATACAAATAAGCTGAAATAATAAGCTCGAAATGAGCTGGTACAAAAACTGAAATAAGGTACAAAAGCTAAAATAAGCTACACTATTAAAACTAAAAAGCTGAAAAATAAAGTGAAAAAAAAAGTTCCAAATGAAAGAGAGGCCAGTTGATTTTATAGGGCCAAGAGGGTAGAAAATGTAATATTGGACCCAATCATTAAGCACTCATTCCACCAATCATTGCCCTCTAATCATTGTCACACGGATCGCATAAATTATAAAAAATGATCCAGTCGGTGAGAGCGAGCCACGTGGCCTCTTGAATGGCTTCATTTGTACGCGAGAATTATTGTCGTTGATCCACTATTTGCTTGAATTCAAAATCTTTATAACAATCTTCAACTGCCTCGTGTCCGAATCATACTTGCTCACTCAAAGAAAGTGCTTTGGCACGTGATATTCAAAGTTTTAATTTCCATGCCATGTGACATGATGTCACATGCATCACTTCAATTTGCAACATCAGAAATGGTAATTTGGATAATGGGATTGGGCATTGTTGGGCCAAGTTTTAATGGCTAGCATGTATTAGAATTTAATCATGGACTTTACAATATATGGGTCGGCCCGGCCCAAATAAATGGGTTCCAGGCCGGCCCAATAATCAATTAAGGCATCGTTGGACTCGAAATTTCGCGCTCTTTTTCATTCTCGTGCTTGATTTTGTCCGGTTTGGTCTTTATGTTTTTGTCTTTTTTTGGTTATCCGTACCGGCACTTATCACAACACAAAAACTAAGCATATTTTTTTGCTCCATTTTAATTAGTTTTTGGTCTTTGAGTTCGATTTTTTCATGGTAAAGTTATCGGTATAAAAATAGCGAATACCAATTCCCCATACTAAAGTAATTGCCGTGGCCTCACGCAATGTAGTTAATATTAAAACTAAAAAGTTCAATTCCCCTCAATCTAATCACCTCGAAAAGAGTAGCAGTGCTAAATATAAAAGGATTAATGATTCAATAATTAAGAAACGCCCGTTTTTCCTTTTTCATAATATTTTTCCAGTTTGTTTTTCTTTTTCACTACTTTCCCTACTCAATCTACGTCATACTATTATATTATATATTTTTTTTAATTTTTTTTTAGATATTTTTTTACTTTTACATTTAGGATTCATGGAACAAGCAAAATAATTCTTCGTCCCCAACTTTCACTTTTTACATACTTAGCTTAAAAAACAAGATCATGGTCAAGTTCAAGTCATGACACTATTACTACTATAAATACTATTGTGTACTTTTATCCTTTCCTCCCTTATTCCTAATTGTGTATCTCTAGTTTTTTTTTAAGTCATATACCTGAAGGCTCTTAAAGAGCTTTTATTTCGAGACTTACTTATATGTCCATAAATATTAAGCGTTTCGGTTAAGTACGCAATAATTAGCTCTAGCCTTTTCAAAACGATCAATTGTATCAAGATTAAAAGTCACAACGAGTCAACCATAATTTGGCTTTGATTAGGTTTATTAAGCGCTCAAAGATCCTCCATTCTTGTCATATACCCTAAGCTCTTTAAGACTTTGAATGGACCAAATCTTATTTGCACCAGATACCCTTAGGCTCTTTAAAGATACAACAAGGACAACTTAATCATTTCTCATATTCCCTATGGCTCTGAGTTAAGGCACGACTAAAGCAAAAAATAAGCAACATTAATCATTTCCTTATACCCTAAGGCTCTTTAGGAATGAATAAGGTTATTATTTCACTTATTAAATTCTACTTGATCCACATATACCCTATAGGATCTTTAAGGAATAAGCAATTTATTATTAAGTGTGATATAATAGAGTATGCAAATTAAGTATTCTGATGTGTATCATCTTAATCACCAAAGGAACTTAAAGGATAACTCTATTAATTATTATTAACCAAAAAACGCACATAGAAACTCTATTTTATTAAACATTCATATATAGTGGTGAAGCAGCTAATGGAGAAAAAGCCACAATTAACACTTATGGGCTTGAAAGAAAACCAACTATTCTACGTTTAATGTCATGACTTATAAATAACACTATCATTTCTCATTCTTCGCAATTTAAACATGACTTATAAATAACACTATCATTTCTCGTTCTTCGCAATTTAAAATCTCTAATAAAGAGATTCGCGAATGCTTAGCCAAAAATAAATCAAACTTTGCATATTTAAAATCAATTATGGGAACTTGCAAAGTCTTGACCTTTTCAAGTTAGACTAGCGTTTTATAGCTCCTTGTATAAGAGATTAGCAAAGACAATCTATATAAAGTTAAGGAGAAAGCTAAGGTATAAAACCGGTCGGATCAAAATTTATTTCTCGTTCTCACCTTTATTTGTGTCAAAACACTTATTACATTATTATTTTTTTTACAACATTTTTCACTTTTTTTTATGCATAAAAATTTAAAATTTTTGCTATTTTTCATATAAATCACATATTTTTGGTAGAAAAACGGGTTACGCGAGAACAACGGTTGCAGGTATAATCGAATCGATAGATTTCCCCCCATACTAAAACTACACATTGTCCTCAATATGATATTAATACCCCCATACTAATTTCAAAGCATAATTCAAGCATAACGGGGTTAATCGATAAGATTAGGATATGGGATTCCCTAAATGAAGCTGAGGATATGAAGCTCGAATAAATGGACAAAACCAAGAGCACGAGAGTCTTCAAAATCCGGTTAATCCTGGACATAAAACAGCACAAACCAACAAAACAAAAACACGAGAAAGGAAAGGCAAGCCCCCTCACATTAGTTGTTAGAAAATAGATAAGAAGATAGAAATGCTTATTTTTGTTAACCAAGTCACGAGCTTGACTCGACCCCGAATTAAGTTATCCATAGGGAAGCAAATGGAAAAGAAAATCTCAATCGGGCTTTCATTAATGTTTGGATAAACATTAAAGCACATGAAAGTTCCATCCCGATGAGATGCCACCGGCTCTAAGTGGAGATGCCGGGGTCAAAGATCGTATCTTCACTCCCGGTGGAGCAAGATAAAAGAGAAACCTCGGGGTAGGTGAGAAATGGGAGAAAAGTCCGGATAACAAATGTGAAGGAATCGTCATCTTCAGAAAAATCAATCTCACTTCCCCTTTGGTCATCATTAAGCTCATTAAAATTATCAATCACGGAAACATCGGGCTCAAAATGTAAGCAAATCTCAACATCCGGTGGTTCCGGAGGAGGTCGAGGAAATGACGGATCAAAATGAAATGAATCAAACTCGGTAAGCTCCAAAATAGGGTCATTTGAATTATCAATGCTAATCAACCCCTCCTGATCGGGCTCAATCTAAAAAAGAAACGAATCATACTCGGGAAGAGAGTAATTAGCATGAGTAGTGGTACTGCCACTTCTCGTCTCTTCCGTATGATCGCTAGAAGTCTCGAATTCGGGTAAAGAATTATCCAAATGAGAAAGAGAAGTATCAGACCCCTCTAAGAACGCATCACTATCCATAACGGGGATAGTAAATGGAGAAGGAGACTCGAGCATACGATCCGGAGTGGAGTTAACTTTCAAAGATTCGATATTAGAAATTAGACAATGTACGTTTAATAATTTCTCACGAAGAATAACGTCTTGGATTTGAAAAATATCTTCTAAATCAAACTCTTTCTCTTCTTGATCAACATCATTCTCCTCCTCTAGGCTAACGTACTCGATGTCCTCAAAATCATCATTATCACTCGAAGTGTCATCATTTGGATCAAAGTCGACTTCAACAATTCCTGGTGGAATTGGAGCAATATGAGCGAGTTCACGGGTGAACTCCTCGAGAATAGGGTCGATTTTAGAAGAATAAACAATCGAAGTATCACGGTTAATCAAAGATTCCACAAAATCGGACTCAACATTAACACAATTATTATCACAATTAGGCACATCACACGTATCGTCGGAAATACCCTCGAACTCACTTGGGATTGGGACAAGGTTCTCAACACTAGACTTTATGACTTCGTCCGATTCCGTTGCCGGAATAGTGTCGAGATGCTCATCCCCCATATTTAGAGAATTATTGAGTTCCTGGATCGGTAAGTCGGGTGTGATTGATTTAGATGTAGAATATCGAGCAATAATATCTCTTGAAGGAATATAATCATCCTCATCATCACAAGTAATAGAAAGCATGTAATGACATGCAGCAGAATACTTTTCTTCTTCGTAAGCTTGCTCCTTTTTTCGAACTTCGCTTCCCCATATATTAAAATCTTGCTTAAGTTTTCGAATTCTAATCTCACAATCTCTCTCGTATTCCTCATCAATCTCCTCGCCTCGAAATCTTTTATAACCCAAATCATTTATTATTTCCTTAATCTCTCTATCGACCAATTGCTGTTCATGCATCATTTCCTCGATACTCATATCCTCTATTTTCTTTCTTCGATCTCTTATTATTTCTTCAAGTTTTTCTTCCATTTTATTAAGGACTTGTAGAATTCCTTGATGATCGACGGAGTCTTGCGGGGGTTGTGGGTGGTCAAAACCGGAAGAATCATAACTCAAATTAGGTTCGTAGTAAGTTTCATTGATTGGTTGACATTGATAATCAAAATGAGGACCTCCGCAATAAGCACAACAAAGATATTGTTGAGAAAAACTCGGTGAATTTTGTGGATAATAATTATCATTAAAGTTTTGATTGTAACACGGTTCCGGCTCATAGACAAGCGGGACTCGTGATGGACAATCATAACCGTAGTGAGAATCGTTCCCACATAACTCGCACGAATATGTCTCGAACTGGGGTTGTGGAGGTGGGTAAGAAAAATTTGGAGAATTATCAACAAAGTTAGGCTTTGAAACATGAGGTAATGAATAGCATGACGGATCTAAACTTGGTAAAGTTTGTGGAATTTCATTAATGGTTTGATTGCATGGCTCCGGTTTAGAAATGATCGGATCTTTTGGTGGACAATTATAACCGTAATGAGCACCTTTACCACAAGATTTACAAATGCATCGTTGACAAAAAATTCCATCTAATGAATCACCGTACTCATAACAACAATTATGGTCAATCTACGGAGGATCTTGCGAAGACTTTACACCGGGGTCTTGATTGACAACGCATGGCTCTCGAAGAGCATTAACAACGTTGGTATTGTCGTCGGACGATTCAGAAGTATTTTGAAAGTCTTGGAAAATTCCATTTTCAACACAATACGTAAGCAAATCTTCATCGAATTTCTTTCGTAAAAATGCACATCCACGACAACTCGGACCATCAACCGGGGTTCCACATCTTGCACAACGCGGAGAAGGTACGGGAGTAAGGATCTTGTCTTCAAAACTTCCTATCGAACAACATTCTTTAGTGTACAAACTTCCACAAGTCGAGCATTCCTTAATTGCGTAAAGGGATTTTGAACGATGAGACGCCATAAGAATTAAACAATATAGAGAGATAAGAAGAAGAATTAAACAATTAAGAGGATAAGAAGAAAGAATTAAACGGATAATAGAAAAAAGAAGAATATTTTTAGGTTTTGAAAATTATACATAAGGAAATAAAAATATTTTTGGATTTTTTTTGTTTTTAAGATAAACGAAAAATATTTTTGGGTTTTTTTTAATATTTATAAAGGAAAAATAAAAATAAAATAAGAAGAAAAATATTTTTGGATTTTTATATTAATTAGTACGAAAATAAACTTTCCGAAGAAAGGATCTTCAAGGCTCGAACACGAACAATCCCGTAGAAATCGCTACACCTTTCCCCGGCAACGGCGCCAAAAATTGGTCCGTCCAAATCAATACGTATAAAATATATAATATAATATATAGATACGTAATAATAAGGATATGCCAATAATAGTATAGTATAGTATTACCGTCGGGTTCTAGAAAAAACGCTTTTAACCAAAGCAATTTAAAAAAAACCTTCCAGGTCGTTTCCTCGACGAGAGGTGAATGGAAATCTACGTTCGAGTTGTAATTCGAGCTTGAATAGCATAAAAGTTTTTGGTTTGGTTTTCTAAATCTACTAAAAAGGAAAGCATAAAAAAGGAAAGCTAAACTTTAAGTTTTAAAACTATTTTTAAACTAAAAATTAAACTAATATTAAAAACTTACTAATATTTAAATCTAGCAAGATATATTAAAAATGAATCTAAAAATATAATGACTAAAATAGTGCTAAGTGACAGCGCAAATTCATTCAAGTGCGGGCTTAGGTTTAATTAATTAAATGAAAAGTAAAATAAAATGCTTAAAAATAAATGACAAGAAATTAAATTGCATTAAAAATATTAATGACTAATGATTTTAATCTTTTAAACCCGCACCTAAATTCCAAATCTTTAATCACTTAACAAGCAGTAATAAATCTACTCACTACCCATAATGAAATTTAATCTGACAAAGAATAAACTACACTAAGCATAGCATAAATCAAATATCAATCATAAAATTAAAACAATAAAATAAAAAATACACTAATTAAATTGAAAAAGGAATATAGAAATGAACCGAATTAGGAGACTCCGCAATAAAACGAAATACCACCACCCTAATTATTTAACAAATAACAACTAATTAAAGTCGGTCTAGCTAAATAAACCCTTAAGCTCCTCGCCTCATGAGTAGACCGGTACCAAGAGCAAAACACAAAAACATAATTTGTTAACATAATATGAATTTACACTTAATACTTTCTGTTTCTTATCCTATCTACAAACCAACGTGGCCCAAGTCGAATGAACAAATGAGCCCGCAAGAACAAAAAAAGAAAACATCATGCCCCGAAAAATAATTTTTTTTCAAACCAAATGCAGCTTGATTACTATAATCCTAACGAGTAAATTTTTTTAAGAAAATAAGACCTATTAAAAAATAAGCAAATCTGTTAAGACAGAAACAATAAGCAATTGCGAAAGAAGCCTGAAATTTAATTGACTTATTCTATCAAAATAAGCACAAAAACCAGGTTTCAAACTTTTCGAAAAAACAACTCCTACGTCGATAAATTAACTAAAAAAAAAAAAACGATTAATACCGCCCAAACATAATTCTAATAAACTATTGAGATCTAAATACCGATAAGCAAATTTAGATCATTAAGCATATCGAACAAAATAACAAATTACCGACATAAGTACCTTATCAACTTTTTAGCAAACTTAAACGAAAACATAAGCATAAATCAATTTATATTCTCGTATAAGCTAGGACGAATCAAAATAAGCTATTAGATTAAGCAACACGAATTAAAGATTAACGAACCAATAAGCAACAAAATAAGCAACCCATTTTTATAATCAACTTTAAGCAAATCTATTACATTATATTAAAAAGCTTGAGACAAGAGTTGAGGTATCTACAAAAACAATAAGTATAAAAGTAGAAAATAAGCAATGTACATTGTTATGAAAAAAGGCTAAAAACTACAGCTACAAAAAATGAAACTAACCTAATAAACTAGATGAATTGAAAAAAGAGGGAAGTGGGGTACAATTTATAGGGACATCCAAGGGTGAAAGAGAAAATTTCCCAATCATTGATGGAATGATGCAGCCTAGAACAAAACAATTAAACTGCTTCCTCAATTGATGAACGAATAACAAATGATCCAGCCCGTAAAGAGAACCACGTGTCCTTATTTTTTGCTTTCATTTCTATACGCAAAGATATTACTCCGTTGATCATTCTTGCTGCTTTGAAGTAACACAACTTGCAAATTAATAAAACCTTTGCCACGTGTCGGTATTGTATTGGACAAGAAAAGTGAGTGGGAGGGAACATGACATATTTGATTTAATTTGCACTCATGTGCTGCTGATGTCATCATATGTCACCACAATTTTTAGAAAGAAAAAAAAAGATTTCATGATTTAAACTTTGGCTTATTATGGGTTTATGATAACATGGGCTGGCCCGGCCCATAAAATGGGTTACGGGTTGGCCCAATAAAATTCGAAGGCACCGTTGGACTTGATTTCTCGCGCTCTTTTCAATCTCGTGCTCGGTTTTGTTCGGTTTTGTCTTCATTTTTGTCCATTTATTTAATATCCGTACCTGCACATACACAAACACAAAAACAAACATATATATGCATTTTTTATTATGTTTTTGGTCTTTTTTTGGTCGTTTTTCAAGGTAAAATATATGTATAAAATAGCGAATACCATACATCATACTTCAACAGCTCAAACGCCTTAACAAAATGGTGTTGTTGAATGACGAGATCATACACTAGTCGAGGCTGCACGAACAATGCTTATTTTTTCTAAAACTCTAGAATTTCTTTGGGCCGAAGAAATTGCTACTTCTTGTTATAATCAGAATCGCTCTCTTGTACACACTCGGTACAATAAGACTCCTTATGAGTTCATTCGAGGGAGAAAACCCAATGTTCAATACTTTTATTTGTTTGGATCTCTTTGTTATCTAACAAATGATCATGATGATCTTGGGAAAATGAAACTGAAGGCTGACATTGGTATCTTTATTGGTTATTTTGAGTCATCAAGAGGATTTTGTATCTACAACTGTTGAACCAAAAAGATTATGGAAATGATCCATGTCAAATTTGATGAACTCACAACTATGGCTTCTGAATGCAACAATTCAAGACCCGGTCTAAACTGCTTGAATTTTTAAGATTCGTCAGACGACATGAATGAAATACCATCACAACAAGACTTGGATAACTTGTTTGGTCCTCTGTATGAAGAATGCTATGCCCAAGTACTTTCGAAGTGTCAAATAATTTCGCTGTAAATACTCTTGATGTTGAAGATACTCCATCACCGTCTTCAATCATTATTGAAGATAGTGATGCTTCGCAAATAGTAACTTCTTCAGAAGAACCAATTAAACAAGAATCATCAATCCCAGTCTTGGACACTCATTCTGATGAACAACTTCAAGAAGACGTTGCAAAACTTGATGGGAATACTATTATGCATTCTTTTGAAATCCTGAGTTTGAAAAAGCTGAGTCATATTCAAACAATCAGGACCTGTCAAATATGCACGAGTTCCATCAACAACATCGCTTCACTGATTAGTGGACTAAGAATCATCCAATTGAACAAGTGATTGGTAACCCTTGAAAGCCAGTTCAAATAAGAAATAGACTTCGAACTGATGCAGAGTTGTGTATGTATGCACTCACACTGAGTCTTACTGAACTCATAAACATCAAAGAAGCTATGGTTGATCATAGCTGGATCAAATCAATGCAAGGTGAACTTAATCAGTTCAAACGACTAGATGTGTGGGAACTTGTTCCATTACCTGAAGGCAGCCATGCAATCAAGGTAAAATGGCTTTGGGAAAACAAGACGGATGCTGAAAACACGGTTATTTGGAACAAATCACATTTGGGTTATAGTCAACAAGAAGGAATAGATTTTGAGGAGTCATTTGCTCCAATCGCACGACTAGAAGCGGTTCGCATGTTCGTGGCTTACACGGCTCACAAGAACTTTACAATATACCAGATGGATGTGAAGACTGCATTCTTGAACGGTCCATTGAAAGATGAAGTTTTTGTAAGTCAGCCCGATGGATTCATAGATCCAGACTTTCCGAACCACATTTATCGTGTAACAACCCGAGTTTCATGACGCGTATGATGATCGCGAATTCGACGTCATAATTATTATTTTATAAATTCGTGTGAGAAAACATCGACATTTAAATTTTTATTTGTCGTAAATAATTATTTTCGTATTTTATTGAGAACGAAAATTTGAAAATTTTATTTTTGACGTTTCGCGAGTCACCGTTTGACCGCGCGTTCGTTAACCGTTTCGAGCATCGTAAAAATGTATGACGCGGCTCGTTATTATTTTTATGAATGTCGTCATTTTGTTCCTTGTCTTGAGCCGGATTCGTGTTTTAAAAATATACACATTTTATTAAATGTTTTAAACTAATAAAAGGGTGATGGAAAAAAAAATTACGAAAGTGGTGACCCGAGCTTTGGCCGAATATATATAACAAAATAAAATACACTTGTACTAGATTTGAAAGAATAGAATGGAAGGAGGGACTAATTATGCTAAATTTTCAAACTTGTTTCCTATAAAAGGAGGTGATAACCTCATTAATTTCTTTTTACAAAATTTGGACTTCCTTGTCCTCTCCTCTTTGAACCGTCGGCTGCCACCATTCCACCACCACCGGAAAAGTTTTCCGGTCACCAAAAACCACCGCGTCGCCGGAAAAAGTCACATGCATTTCGATCAACCTATATTTTCCGAATCTTCTCGTCATTTCCTACGCATCTATCCAATAAAATCACACATGCAATGAGTATTTTTGGAGTTAGAATCTGGATTAGTTTCAAACAATTTCGTTTAAAAGGGGTGTTTATCGAAGGTAAATAAACGTTATGGAAGCTCGGTTTTAATTAAAAAGTTTATGGTTTTGGTGTTTTGGTTCGGTTCGAGTACGGCTAAGACAAGGGAGGGGCGAATCGAGTTCAAGTATTGTTCGATCTTGCTTATTATAGCTTTGTAAGTATTTTTAATACTTGTGTTACTTTTTTTTGCGATTTAATCGATTTAGAGTTATTGCATGTGATGAAATCCGATTATACTTGCGTCGAATAGGCTAGATGATGATATTGGGTGATTGAGAAAATGATTTTGATGGTGTTTTGAAGTGGTAAATTCGAATAGTAAGTTTGGCACAAAAAACGAGGTTCGAAAATTTATAAAAACTAATTTTTGATGGTGAAATATGATAGAGTTCGTCCTAATGTACGTTTCGGTAATTCGAACGTCCCGTAACTCCTAATAACGAAGAAGTTACGGCGAAAACAAGATTTGAAAACTTGAAAATTTTCCAAACAGCTCTTGCATATTTTTGGTTGCTGTCAGAATTTAAAATGGCCGTTTTGAGCACTTTCGAGTTCGTTTCGGCCTTCCAGTGAAACACGAAAGTTGCTCAGAATGATGTTTTATCTTGTTGTGAGGCTCGCTGATCTTAAAATCGAGTAATAACGGGTCAAAACCCATGGTCAAAGTCTGCGTTTTTACTAAAAATGTCAAAGTTTCTGCAGAAAATTGCAAGGGCATTTTGGTCATTTTCTGTCGAGTTTCGGGTCTCATTTAAAACTAAAAACTTGTCCGGAATATCGTTTTACATAAAATCTTTTCTTTGTCCGAATCGTGAAAATGTGATATAGCGGGTCATTTGGAGCGGGTCAGATTTAGTAACATGTGTATAAAATGTTTATAAAAAGTCAAAGTCAAACAAAGTCTAGCGTTGACTTTTGAAAGTTAATGGTTTAATACTAAACTTGTCAGGTATAATAAAAGTAAGTAAACGCTATTATTACTAAAAGAAAGACATTTTAAACTTAACGATGGATACGAACGAGGTAGATTGTAAAAATATGAACTTTTGTAATAATCGAAAAATAATATCGATATGAGTAATTGATGACCACATTGAAGGTCGAGGGTTCGATGAGATAAATTAATACTATTATAAATATAATTGGATAACGAGACTTACTAAAAAAGGTAACTTTCCGAATATAGTAACTTTCCTAAAATAGAAAGTCTCATAAAATAGAAAGTTTTCGATTAAGCTATGTGAGATATAAATAAAAGAATAATCGTAACCTAATATTATGGGGTTTTAGGATCTAAGGCGCAAGTGAATTTCTCATCACATGTATGCATATATATATATATATATATATATATATATATATATATATAATATATTATTATATATAATATAAATATATACACACACTAGATAGTATATATGATTTTTGATGATACATGTACGCATCGTTGACCCATTAATAACTTTTCGTAATAGGTAATCCGAGCGACCGTAAATTTAATAGGGTCTGATCGAGAGTACCGTTGATTTTGCGTGGATTGTTTCGATTAATGATCTTACAGCTTACCGATCAAGGTGAGTTCATAATCAATCGCGATTAAGTGTTTTTAAAGTTATTTTAAACCTGGCGAGGGGGATACTTCCTTGTTTTGAAAAATGAGAACGCAATGTGTTTTGATTTAAAAATATGATTCCATTCACTATTGAGTATATGCCTTTTTCTGTGTGACCGTTAATTTGCCTTGTTGATGTGAACACTAATGCATTAAATAGATCAATTTGGTTTGACAAAACCCTGTTCGTGGTACTGAATCAGTTGTGACCACTTGTCCAACGGACATTTGAGTGTTAGTATTAGGAGAAGTGGCAAATTTCTCAGACATGATTTCATCCTGCGGGAATGAATGTGTTAAGTTTCGGTACATGGGCTCATTAGTTGGAAATCAATATTTTTAAAACTTGTCCTACGAGCAATGTTATATGTTTTGTTGAACCAATTATGCGTTCTAACTGTTATTTGTAAACTCTATGATTTCACTCAACGTTTTGTTAACGTTTTTAAGCATGTATCCCATGTTAGGTATTGTTGATGGGTTGGATGAGACGAAATGCGGATATCAAGGACGGTGTCTCGGTGAAGTAGTGTCATAAACTAAACAAGTGTTTTAGAAATCAAGTCGTGTTGTGACTTTTAGAAATAATTTCTATAATGGTATTGGGACTTATGTAACTCTCATCTTTCTAATAAATGAAATTGTGTTTTATAAACGTATCTTTGAACGTTTACTGGGACTCGTGTGCATGTATTATGAAGTAGCACCCCAAATGTTGTATTCCGTTGCGTATCGTAGTTTGGGGGTGTTACAGAGTGGTACCAGAGCACGAGTTGTAGTGAACTAAGTCGTTTTACAAAACTTGGACTACAACTATTTTCGAAAAATTTTCACGAGTCTTTCACCGTTGTCCGATATCCGCACGCGCATTGTTCCTGATCCTTAGAAGCCTTATGTGGTATATTTGATTGCATATTATGTGCGTAACAAGTGGTTGACACTTGGTATAAGTAATAATTATATGTATGTATATAAATATATATATACGACATCTGTTCTATGGTATACGATTATATATATCTTGATATTCGCTTCTTGCGAAGAGTTTAACTTCTTTAAACATTTCGATGCGATATGATAAAATTATTTTGATACGTGATGAAAACATCGTTGTTATACGATTATCTTCGAAACTTTTTCGTGACTTTACTTTTCATCTTTTGGTGATGTTGATTCGTCGTAGTTTATCGATCCCACTGGGTGACTTATTATTCGACTCCGAGTTCGAATATTTTTCCATTGCTTTTAAATCGCATATATTGTTTCGTAACCTATTGTTTTGAAATTTTCAAGTTGATGGGAGTGTGACTTTTATATGTCATCACATGAACCCTCATTGTTTTGGAAAACGACTATTAACTTATTCTCGCGTAACGTGTCGTTTGGAAACGGTTATTTTTGAAACTTTCGAATAAAGTTGGCGTTGTGTTCTGATTGTATCGACCTCTACTTAGTAAGTCATGAAGTGTTTGATTCTGGAAATCTATGAGTTTTTGTGTTTGAAAGAGTGTTAAGTCATTGGGTATGGGCGTTTGGAGGAATTAAAATGGTGTTTGGGTGGATTTTGAAATGGACTTTACGGAAGTTTATAACCATCAGGTTGTGGGGTTGATTGTGAATTAGTTTTGGTCATAAGGCACCTGGGAAATCCAATATGGATGTGGGCATATGTCTTAAGTTTATGTGGTTCTTTGGATGGGGTCATATCTCCTCTGGATGAGTGAGATATCGTCGTTTTTCTAAAACTAGTCAAATCTGGTATACTGTTAGGAAAAGGAGTATGACTCCATATTTTTGTAATAACTTTTCAAAAGAAGATTTAGGTACCTGTATAAGACTCTTAGGGCTATCACCTGCAATTGGTTTCATATCAAAAGCATCAATAAATTTTAAATTACGCTCATTTTCATAAACTACAAAAATTTGTCAAAATTTCTTTGGGGACTGCTTTGGGATAGCAGCTTGTTGGATATGTTTCAAACTATTTTTGGTCTATGAAGACCTAAAAAATTAGGCTAGGAGGTAGAGAAACCTCTTAGGTACATATAGGAATTCGGATGGAGTCATATCGACGCCCGACGAATGGGATATCGCCGAAATGGCAAAACTAGTCAAGACTTGAGACCAAAATTTGAATGGGTAATAAGTTCAAAAACTTATATAGCAATACCTAAATATGTAAAACTGTAAGTTCTAGATATTGAACAAACTTAGATTTGAGCGGTCGTATTAGCTTTTGCGGGCGCACAGTTTAGGAGATACACTCAGTTTAGTGGAGCGATAAAATTTTGAAAAATGACGGCTTTGATAAATAAGTGTAAAATGGTAATTTCACCTTGGATTCAAAACTTTCTGGGCAGTGGGCCCTATGTTTCTGGAAAATAGATTCGAAACGCTTTCTGTAGGCGAAAACCTCATATCTTTATCATACACAGACTAGTAAGTAGGAGGATTTCAAGATTTAGGTTTATCAGATTGAGGTTATCGTTGCCTCAGAGTTTTATCTTATCACCGGCGTAGTGATTGTGCACTCTTTAGTTATTACTTTTGATTTAGAACTCTAGGAGAGTTCATGCATATGTAGTTTATGTATTGGAAACTTAGAACTGTTACGGTTGGATGTACTGGCTCTGAAAGCCAATGATGTATCCCTTTTTGGGAAAATTGGTATGTATGTATGTTATTTTTGGCATTGTTATTACGATTGTTGTAATTGTTCTCGGTTATGAGTTAGAAGAAGGTTTCATTATATAGGTTGTACTATGAGTGAAGACTGGAGGTCGTGGTTACCCATGAGGCACTCGGCTTGTGTGAGATTGATTTGACCCCGAGTGTTGGGTGACTTCAATTGGCGAAAAACGTAAGAAATATGATCTATTTTGATTTCCTTTGTGATTAATTGCTATTATTAATTGTTAATATAGGTTTTGTATAGATCTAGGATTTCGTAAAAATGAAAGTGTTTGGATAGTGAAATTGATTGAGGCAAAACATTAATAAGTATCATAGAACATCATTGGAATGTGTTGATACCACTTCAATAGATCGAATTCTTTAAGCACGTTTAAGGTTTAGTTATATTAGATAAATTTAACACAACTATAGTAGAAACTTTATTTGAATGTATTAAAGATTATGCGGAATCTAATCTTTAATATTAAGAAGAATTATCAATGAAACAATAATTCTATGAACATATAAATCAACAAACAAGCTCCAATATTATTAATGATAATATTACGAATACTCTCAAAGTATTAGGGTTACAAAGACCTTGAAGCTAAGAATTATACGACTAAGATTGATTTTTGATTTTGGTTCTGGTACTGGTACTTAAAACTCTATGTCATAGGACCTCCTTTTATATACAAAGAGTCCTAGTCGGCTTACAATACTTCCTTAAGTAACTAAAATCTTTTCTATAAACAACTATTACATATCATATAAGCAGTACTAACTAGCAGCATTAACTTGATATTCACTACCAGTAGTAACTGTATACTAGCAGTAGTAACTACTTAGCATATTTTCTTTAAAGTTCATTAGCAGCACTAATATTCACTAGCAGTACTAACTGTATACTAGCAGTAGTAAACACTTAGCATATTTTTCTTTGAAGTCTCTGAGCAGTACTAACTCCAGCTGAGCAGCATTAACACAAACATGAGCAGTAGTAATTCTAACAGCATCAAGAAGACTTTTAATC
>BQNB010022875.1:0-14742 GCA_026074375.1 Tanacetum coccineum | reverse complement strand
TCTCTTGTTTGAGAAGTATTTTGGAAAGAAATTTTCACGGGATTAATACTATACGTATATAAATTTGTTTTTCTACAACCAAACATCCGAGTGATACTTAAGTATTCATAGTGAAGATGGAAATCCTGCTTGAGCCAACATCAAACAAGCTCTTGGTAGGTGACTTGCAAGATTCTATATGAATCAAGCTTGTGATAACTGGATATCAATTTTGGTCCAGTAAATGAATTGACGACTTAATCAGAAAGATAGTAACTATCTAATTCACTCTTACCGTGTTGTCTGCTTTGAGATGTTCCGGTAATGAGAACAAGCAAGCATGGTGAATCTAATACATATGTGTTAGAAGATCCTACGCTTTGAGCTGGAAACCCTGTCAAGGAGATTCTTTGAATCTACCTGATCACAGGTATAGTATTTATACTATGAAACGGGAAACCAGAGGTTAATGCAACCGAACTCAAGATGAATGACAAAGCCAAATTCATCTTTTATTGCTAACTGTTTTATTTCAGGTGTAGACGACGATGTTGCAGCCTCATTCCAGTGAAGTCAGATTCATAAACCACATGCTCATACTCAAGCTTTCAAAGTCAATCGTTCAACATCAAGATAGTTGATTCTAAACATCCCCATCATCAAAGAGACTCAAAGTCAATTAAAGAATCGTATTTTGGGAAAATTGTTAGACCTATGATAATATATGTCAAACAAGAATGTAACAAGTATGAGCATAATGGTCAAGAGCACAAGATGATTCAAGTCAATGAGATGATGCAAGATAACGATCTCAAGAAATCAAAGTCAAAAAGATAAAGGCTCAAGGTCAATATCATAAAGCATGAATGAACAAAGCCATTACAAACAAGACAAGACCAAAAGAAGGCGAAGCTCAAACGTCACGTCATCAACGTTGGGGAGATCAAAAAAGACCTCAACATTGGGGGAGATTGTTAGACTTAATTTTATATAAGTCAAACAAGAATGTTATCGGTCTTATTAGTCACAATTAGTCTTGTAATGTAATAGGCTAGTCGGGTATTAACGGGCTTGGTTTGTAATATAATATTGTCCATGTTTAGGGTTAAAGCCCAAATTTAGCCAAGCCTGGCCCAATTAGAAAGCCCAAGAGCTAAGTAATGGCTAAGGGTATAAATAGGACCCTCTCCACACATGGAGATGGTGTTGGTTGCATTTGTTTCATTTTGTAACTCACCAATTCTCACTCTAATCTAATATTCTCCTTGTTTCTCTCTCTACTTTCTCTCTCTAAGTTTTCTTCTTATTTCTTGCTTATTGGTGCTTATTTATAAGTTGTGTTTGGATTATATCAAGGGATAACAGACGCAATTCATAACCTTCAAGTAACAGTGATGGATTGTTACATATTAGATCACAGGCCTATAGTTTTGAAGCAATCCAAAGTTGATTTTGGCCCGACCCCGTTCAAGCTTTTTAACTCTTGGATGCTAAACCCTCAATTTGATGCTTTAGTTACTCTAAGTTTAAATTCTGTGCAACATCTTGATGGGTCCAATCCTTTCAATCACTTTAAACAAAAAATGAAGAAATTAAAATATGACATCAAGAATTGGTCTCGCCAAGTTGTAAATTCTCGACATCAAGAGCAAGAGGAGTTAATGCAAGAAATCAATCGCATAGAACTTAATATAGAAGCTGGTCATGCTGGTTTTGAAGATAAATTGTTAAGGCAATCCAAAATCAAGAGGCTTAGAGAGATAGATAAACAGGAAGGTATTGATATCTCCCAAAAGGAGAAAATTAAATGGGGTATAGAGGGTGACGAGAACACCAAAATTTTCCATGGTGTTCTCAACAGAAAGAGAAGATCTTTGGCCATTAATGGTATTATGAAGTATGGAATTTGGTTCACTAATCCAACTCAAATTAAAGACACTTTCTTTTATTTTTTTGAGGAAAATTCAAAAAATTTGAAGGGATTGTTGTTAACCGGAAGAGCGCTCACTACAATACTTTATCTTTGGACCAAAATCGTATTCTTGAAGGTGTGATTTCTGAGCAAGAGATTCGTGAATCTGTGTGGGCGTATGGGTCAGATAAGTCTCCCGGACCAGATGGTTTCTCCTTTGCCTTTGATAAGAAATATTGGGACATTCTAAAACTGGGAATCTTGGCGTTTGTGCAAGAATTTTATTCCACTGGCTACATCCCCTAAGGTTGTAATTCCTCATTTATAACTTTAATCCCGAAATTGAACAGTCCAATTGTAGTCTCAGATTTTTGCCTAATAAGTCTCATTGGGGAGCAATACAAAATAATAGCAAAGATTCTCGCTAATAGACTTTCTTAGGTCATTGATTCAATCATAAGCCCGGAACAAACAACTTTCATTAGAGGTCGTCAAATTCTGGATGGGCCCTTATTGGTTAATGAGCTTATCGACTGGTATAAACGAAAGAAGAAAATGCTTATGGTTTTGTTACAAATACAAAAAGTGTTGATCATTTATGAGATCTCAACGATCGTACCTTAGGGGGAGATTGTTAGGAATTCAGTTTTTAGTGAAGTGACGATTATTATCGATCTCACGAGCCTTTGTAATACTTAGACAATTTTATGTAACAGTTAGGAAGCTAACCGGGCTGGCTAATAGAAAGCCTAAGGAAAGCCCGATTAGCCCGCACCCTTGTAACTATATAAACTCTATCCACACATGGAGAGGGTGTTAGTTGAATCATTTTACACACACAAAATAGTGTGTTTTTCATATGTTTCTCCCTTCCATCTACAATTGGTATCAAGAGCCACGGGGTGGATTCATGATTTTTTTGTGGTTGCTCAAGCTTATTTGAACGACTTATTTTGGGCTTATTATCACGTTTTATTTTGTTTTTGATATCACGTTTCTACTGTTTCATTTCAGATTTCATAAAGCTACAATGCAACATTTCATTATCACGTCTCTACTGTTTTTGATATCACGTTTTATGTTAGTGTTTGGATCTATCTTGGGCTAATCTTTTGGGCTTATTACTCACGTCTTACATTATTTTTTTCTTTTTCTTTTCTTTGTTACTGATTTGAAAAACTATCATCTTCTTACTTAAAACCATAACTAGTATAATACATAATGTTTTCATAGATTATTTGTGCTTTTATAGCTTATTTATGCTTTAAATAGCTTATCAAAGATTTTGAGCCTCTTAAGTCTCGGCTTATTTTTTTCTTCTAGTTTTTAGGTTTAAGCTTATTTTAAGAAAAGAAAAAAACGTGGATTATTTTTCACTTTTTTTCCACAAAACGGATATTGACTTAGTTGTGCTTTCAATCTGCTTATTTTCACCTTTTTTAAGCTTTGAATTCATGGCTTATTGTTTTTCTTCTTGTTCTAGTTTACAAAGCTTTAAAGTTTTCTTTCTTAATATTTCATGTAGCTTATTTGCCTAGGTCTTCGTGGCTTAATATATGTTAAATCAGCTTATTTGTTCGTCTTATTTTCGTGGCCTATTCTCATAGTAAAATAACTAATTTTCAAAGCTTATTCGAGTTTTTGTGTCGTTTTCGTTGGCCACGTGGTCTAACACTAAGACAAAAAGGACATCTTGTGTTTTAAGCAACAAGACAAAATCAAGTACGCTAGCAGTTTGATTTCTGCTAAGAAGTGGTTTGCTTTTGAACCATAGAGGTTTGATAAACAGGGACAACAGTTTAACACTTTTCTTGGCAAAACATAAATGTTACTCTGCCCTAGGGATGAGCACGGTACCGGTCCCGTACCGAATTAGTGGTATCGATTTTTTCCCGAGCATAACTTAGTGGTACCGATACCGTACCGAACGGGATTCGGATACCGGTAACGGTACCGGTACCGGGAAATCCGGTTTTTCCCGCTTTTTTGGGGGAATTTCCCGATTTGGTACCGGTCCCGTACCGAATTAGTGGTCCCGAATTTTTTTTTCACCTTATTTTGTAGTCCCGGTACCGTACCGTATACCGGGAATCGGTATGGTACCGGTACGGTTCCGGTTCGGTTTCGGGATTCGGGTCGAAATGCTCATCCCTACTCTGCCCAATTCAAAACTCCGTAGCGGTTTGGTGATTTTTCTAAGTAGCGGTTTAGTAAAACTGAATTGATAGCGGTTTGTTAGTTTAGAGGGACACCAGTTTAGTGCTTTAAAAGAGGACAAGGTTTAGAGGTTACACGTTCTAGTTTCGACTAGTTTTGGGTTTTTCGGTTTTGAGTTACGTGGCTCGCGGGTCTTAAGACTATACTCATTAGAATCGCGATACTTCAACGATCACCGTGACGTGTTTGTTTTTGCTTAATCATCACCGAATTGAAACCAAAAAATAAACCAAAACCCTAGTACTCTAAACGAAGAAGACAACTATATACGTGCATGATAATAATTTTTTAATATAATTTAAATTTTCAATTTTTCACTTTTAACCTTTTTGTTTTCAAAAGGTTACACTTTTAACCTTAGTTTTTCAATAACTTTAACTTTAGCCCTTAGATAAATAAACATTATTATTATTAACCCTTAGTTAATAAATAGTTTACTATTACTCCTTACTTATAAAACCATTTCAATTGTAGTCCTTAAGTTTTAATACAATTTAAATTTTAACCTTTTATTTTACATCATTTTCATTGTTAACCTTAGTTTTTCAACACTTTTCATTTTTAGTTCTTTATTTTTCAAATCATATACTTCTTTTATTTTTTACTTATTTTAGCCCTTTAGTTTAATCATTTTCACCATTAGACCTTATCTTAAGTTTTTTTTAAATCGTTAAATAAGCTCAAGTACTTTCAAGTTAACAACGATTTCAAAAACAAAATCACTTTATCTACTTAAGATCCTTAATTTCATTTCACACATCGAATTTTAATGGAAACTTTGAATTCTAATTCACAAGAGTGAGAGAGTTGCATCAGTTGCAACAAATGCAACACAAAGTAAAGGAAATTTGCATGAAATCTTTTTGGCTACTTCATTCATTTCTCCAGGTTCTTTCATACAATGAATTAAAAATTTCAGACACTCTTTGAACAACATGTTCAGACTTTCACAGGCTCAATGTTACTTAACTTGGATCAACTAGAAAAGCAACTTGGCAAAGAAGAATTTCAAGAAACTGATTCCATGGATGTTGTTAAAGCACTCAAGACACAGTTTCAGCTGCTCATCAGTTTCCAATACAATTTCGATGGTTTTGAAGATCTAATGATATGCAAGTACTTTCTAGCATACACTCGTATCGAGGTTGAACAATTCCGTAATACATTGATCCAACATATGGAATCTGTTAAGAAGTCCATTGATGAAAGAGCACAACATAAACGACATTATGATAGAAGGGTGAATAAAAGATTGATGTAGACGCAAAAGAGTAAGGTCGTTTTAGGAAAAGTATTGGATGCTGATTTGGTTGTCATGGAAAGCAATGGGACAGAATCTGGAAAGCAGGATACAAGCGGCAGTTTAGGGAATAATATCACACATGCTGTGGATGCAGATATCAGACCAGTAAATGACCAAGTGCCATTTGCTGAGGTACAATTGACTGCTAAACATAATGTCCTTGCTAATGAACAACATACTGAGCAATCTGAACCCATTTATGACACATATCTGTTTGAAAAGGTTAATAGCAATACCACTCCTGATTCAACAAATATGAGTCATATGGGAGGAGAGATTAACCAGGATGCTGAACAATATCAAGTAAAAAGTCCTTTGATTAACGCTGAGCTTGTCAAATCAAAAGAAATGATTGAAAAAGAAAAGTATAATGAACTTTCACAAAGGTTTTTACTACTTGAAAAACATTGTATTTCACTTGAACTTGAAATACAACAAAAAGAAGCAAGTTTTCAAAGTAACAAACCAGGTAAAAACCAGGATGCTCCTGAGTTTCGTGAATTTTTTGAGATAAATGATTTGAAAGCTCAGCTACAAGCCAAAACCATACTAATTTGCAACTTGAAGAATCAAAATAAAAGTGTGAAGGAAGCAAGTAATGAAGCCAAAGTTAAAAATGATATAGATGTAATTAAAACTATTAACATCAAATTAGAACACAGTGTGGCTAAATTACTTGCAACAAATGAGCAATTACATAAAGAAAATGAGCATTTGAAACAGACTTACAAAAAACTTTATGATTCAATTAAAAAGACATGCGTTCAGAATAAAGACAATAGTGACTCTTTGATTTCTCAAATTAATCAAAAGTATGTCGAAAATGCTAATTTAAAAGCTCTGATTCAGGAAAAGGTTTTTGCAAATGCAACATTAAAAGATGAATTACGAAAGTTAAAAGGAAATAGCATGGATACTAAGTTTGTCAAAGCATCAATCTTAGGGAAACCACCTTTACAACCATCTAGAAACCATTCAGTTGTTAGACAACTGAATGCGTTTAAGTCAGAATGACCTAGAATTTCAAAACCAAGGTTTGCCTCCCAAGTTGGTGTCAAACACAATTTGCCAAAACCAGTCACTCCTCATTATTTGCCTAACTTTAGAGAATCTGCTCCTGCAAAACCTCATCATCTGAATGCACCTAGCTCTTCTAAGAACTTAAAAAAAGAATCGTATGGTTCTAGTGATATGGCTCATAATCACTTTCTAGAGGAAGCCAAGAAAAAGACACAAGACAGAAATTGGAATCTTAAACCTAGGGAAATGCCTTCTGCTAGAACACACCACACTCCTAATGCGTGTACACCAAAACCTAGGAGCAATAATCAAACATTTAGGAATTGGCCTGCATCTGAGAGTAGTAATGTTAAGTAAAACGTTGTGCAAAAAGCAGATCACTCTAGGAATCCCAATTCATGTTCGGACTCCAAACACCTTGTTTGTTCGACCTGTCAAAAATGTGTCTTTAATGCAAATCATGATGCATGTGTTATAAAATTCCTAAAAGAGGTGAATTCTCGTGCTAAGATTCAATCCCCTAAGTCTAGAAACAGTATCAAACCCGTAGGAAATAAAAGTAATGTAAACAAACCTAAAAGACGGATCTTTAAAGGACATAAGCTTTCTCCAAATAGGTCTTCCGCTGTGCACGAGAAAACATCTCCTAGATCTTGTCTTAGGTGGAAACCTACGGGTAGAATATTCAAGACTATTGGTCTTAGGTGGATACCTACTGGAAAGATGTTCACCGATATCACAACCAAAGTTGACAGTGAACCCCCAAATGGTTTAAATGATGATATCACTAACCCATATGAATGTGATCAAACTCTTAATGTTAGTGCAGATACTCTTAACTTAAGTGCATGTACATCTTTTAATCCCAAAAAGGAAAAACTCAGAGTTTGGTTGCTGAATAGACTGATATCTCAGAAACCAGGGGTTCAAGGAAGTCAAATGTGATGAACAAGAAAAAATGACGTCTACTGACAACACTTCAGGCCTCGCTCCTCAAAGAAAAGAAAAGTGTACGATTCAGTGCGCTTTAACTTCAAAAGAAAAGAAATCTTCTTGTATCCTATGTATATATACAGAAAATTAGAAAAACACAAAAAGATTTTTCACTTCTTATAAAATTTTACAAAAACAAAATACAAAAATATAAAATCAGAAAAACACAAAAATATGTACTTTATGACATGTCTTTTGGTATCGATAATATTTACGACCCTAGAAATGTCATTCAATAATGACACGTGGTTGTAAATAAAGTTTGAACAGAAGTTGTATATATCTTTCAAAACATGTCATATGGCTTGCAGTTATTTTAGACTGCAACCCGCTTTTAAATCTGAGGAAAGCATGTCGTCAAAAAGACAGTTGTTCCTGACAACGGGTAATTAATTTTTCCCATGCATGGATTACTTCATATCTATGCATCATGGGTTATGCATACTTTGCTCATAACCCAAGATTGTTCAAATAAGTGTACGCGTCAGTGCATTTATTTGTCAAAATAAGAGAAATTTTATTTTATTGGTAAAAAGTTGTTTTCACAATGAATCAATATTTTCAGTAATCACAAAAAGATTTTCAAAGACAATTCGACCACTCAAACAATGACAACAGTTCTTTAAATAGAAAACGGGTCATTATTTGAGGGGGAGAAAGTGCCATCAAATAATCTTTTAAACGGTATTTCAAAATAAGTCACGGAATAAAAGGATAAAGTTTTTTGATAATGACGGATAACAATTTAAAGAGGAGTTAATTTATATTAACTACAAGAGCTTTAGATGTCATTTGTTTTAAACTTTAGGGACTTATTTGCAATTTAAGACTTAGTGAATTCAGGCTTTAAACCACATTCGATCAATATTGCCAACACTTCATAGTATTAAAAGACTTAGGAATGTTTGGAAATAATCACACAGATTTAAAAGCCTTGATGTTGATTCTTACGAGATAGTTTTAAGCTTAGTAATTCTTCGAACACGATCTCAAGTATAGATGCGTACAAGTTTTTGCTGATTCTGAGGTATCGAAACCAGCAAGGGGAAGGAGTAGATACACTAAAACGTACAACAAGTACATGTGATAGAGTCCATACCCTTCTTCAATTTTAGGCCATTCCGGGAAGATACATGTCATAACCATAGAGAAAATCAGTGTCTTAACTTGTTACTTTTGGGTGCACTATTTCATCCACTTGGGGGAAGAGATATCTTGTTATTTTTAGTATGCATCATTTTAGATACCAAGGGGAAGTGTTGTCAGAAGATTTATTCTAGCGTAAGAAGATTGGTTACTGATTCAATTAATGTTTCCTTTAACGGTCAATCACTAAGCTTATGTTTAAAAGGAGTAGAAATATTTGATAAAAGAGGTACACATAGGTATAATAATTCCTTTATATAGTCAGTATCATGCAGGAAGAAATGCCTACATCTGAGACTTAGTTAACTTATGTGTTATCATTTCGACTACTTAGAGGGAATAATTGTGACATCCAGGACTTAGTTGTCTTTGGTGTTATAATTTATATCATCACTATCATGTAAGGAGAAATGCGGACATCTGTGACATAATTGAATTTAGTGTTACGGTTTTGAATTAATTATGTACTTCGGATATTTGGGGCTTTATACATCAAGTCTTCTTAATGCGGCTTGCAAGAATGCTTTGAATCTACTCAAGAAAGGATTGCTGGTTCGGGAGGATTTTAAGACAACTTCCAAACAAAGAGTATGGAGACGGACTGCAGATTGCTAACATGGACAAAATGATTGTGTCATTTTCTGTTTGAACATTTTCAGGTCCGGTCTCATACATAATCTTGTGAATATACATTATTATGTAGTGTATCTTTAGGTGTTAAGTGTCAATGTAAAAAAATTCATGAGTTTTTCGTTAAACTCAATGTAGGTCCTGTGTTTAGGATCTGATTAGCCTTTTGTAAGACGATAGCTAACTTGAATAAATCCAAATCAACTATGTGAGAGACACCGACTATGAATATCGCGCTACGTTCAAATCAATTAGTGATATCATTCCAAATTTACTTGATTTACTGTATCTTTGAATTGTTATCTTCATAGATACGCCGTATGTAGACAGTATGGATACGCCGTATTAGGAATTGGTCAAACGCGTTTCTTGGGATCCTGGCACATATACGCCGTATCTCTTTTGTTGGATATGGCGTATTGGTGAAATTTCAGCAATATTCAAATATCATTGTTTTAGCTCCAAATTATGCGCCTTTTAGCTTGTCTTCACAAAACACTCCTGAATTACTGCATTTATCAACTTTAAAGCAATTAAGTACCAAATAATGCAATAATTATATAAAAGTGGGCAAAACAGATGGGATAAATGATATAATAAAGTGACATTATTTGATGTCATCAAATATCCCCCCACTTGAATCCTACTTGTCCTCAAGTAGACCTTTATAAAAAAAGTTTAGTTTATGAAAATGTGTCCCAACCAAAGTTGAGGATTTTCCGTTTAAGCATCGTTTTGTACTAATACCTGTACCTAACCAATCTCCTCACAATATGGAAATAACAACACTTAATTACTCAATTAATCTAAAGTGCAACATTTAAGGAGTACCTGCAATTTCTCGGTCCTTATAGCCTTGCGTATCATAGGCCTTAGCAAGGAGAGCACATCTCCACTGCTAAAGCTGAGGAAGAACAAGTCAAAAGCTAAATTGGGTTAAGAAGGCTTACGGTTGATCATTCAACAGTCTTTCACCATAAGTACCACACCAACAAGGCAGCTGTATCGTACATACACGGCCGTAACGACGGAATAGACATATACAATCCGAACACATCCCTATTCGTGTTTAACCAGCGGTTAGGATGAAGAATGATATAGGGTAGGAACCTTCTAACTTTCACCAAAAGTCGTAAACCAACGAGGCAGCTAAGACATGCATACATGGCCGTAACGACGGAATAGACATGCATGCTCGAACAAGTCCTCGTTCAAGTGGACACTAAGGTTAGTTACTAGGAAAGGGAAGTAAAATGGGTGTTAAGTAAAATTCATGAAACAAATAGATTAAGCAAACAAATAAGGTGCGGTTGCTAGTAACTTTCTCCTGACCGTTCCATGATAAAGACTCGAACATATAGACAGACGCCTCGATCACAGAAATGACAAAGATAACCTAGGTTGGAGTTTCCATAACGGTTAACTTCCCTTACATCCCACTCTTTACATACTTTTACATAAGTGGTGATATCGGCCACTTTTTTACAAGATTTACATCGTGATTCTTTATGTAAATAAATCACCGAATAATCGATCCTTCCAAGTAATTCCTTCGGTATAAACTTCTTTTGAACCGACTATTTTTCTTTTTTTCTTTTTTTTTTGCAATACATCATAAACCTTGGTTTAATTCCACCGTCTTCACTATCATAATTCATCTGGATAATTTTTTTCCTTTAGTACTTTTTCTTCTTCAGACATGATTTAATATATTCCGAAAGTAGCAAACTTACGAGCCTACATATTTTCCCATTAGCATTGCGTAATTTCCCGACCATTACAGAAGATAGAAAAATTTCACTCATGACACAGAAATAACAAAACTTTACACTTAAAGCAACTAGCCACATTGGGTAAAATACGATTTAATTACACGGTAGGCTAAGGTGCAAAGGTGTAACAAAACATATAATATGGTGTAGAAAAAGAAAGGAAATGTAGCCTCAACAGGTTGTTTTTATAGGGAGATTTACTCTAAAAAGAAGAGTAATATGGGTTTACACGGGAATTAACTAACCAGTGTGGTTAGTTATTTTTACGACATGTAGGCTATTTGGTTTAATCCTAGAAATTTATCAGTTGAACATGTTCTTCCATCTAAATCCATAGTACTAATCATGGCGGTCTCGAGTGATATACCAGGCCAAGTTCTAAAGTCCACTACATCACCGACACACTCATAATTTTGTGGAATTTTAGTAGACAGTTGGAAACGGAATAGGCTTAATTCTCACAATATGTATCTAGGGTTATAGTGCGCTAGGTAATGAAAGCCTAGTGCTTTTTTTACAAAGAGTCATGCTGACCAAAAATTAAATTTTGGCCGTTTTTAAGCAACTTTTGCATTTACATTGAAAAACAGAAGACAAGTATGGTTTTTCCTAATTCTCCATCCCCCCACTAAATTATACAACGTCCCTCGTTGAATGAGATCAAACAATTAAATAAAAGGGCAAGATGAAATAGAACGGAAAACTCCCTATGTTTTGCTCGGGATAATACGTCCAATCATGCGGTCTTGGAGCACAAGATGTGTTGACTAGGGCTTCAGCAATGCCCAGATAATTTAACCCCCATGTCTTAGTTAGCATAACCATATCATAGTTTAGCAAGGTCCTGTAGAAAGATAGAAGACAAGTGTATCAATCAATCTCGCCACAATGGTACAAGAAAAACACTTAAACACACAAAGTACATGGCTCAATAACGCCGTATCCCCTACAGCCCTAGACCGCCGTATTGTTCATGTAAAAATAATTAAATACTGGAAATTAAATATTAAGCTTTAAAAACTGATAACATCCAGACATCTCTATACGTCGTATCCAGAGGAGGGGTTCGATACGCCGTATAGAGTGTCTGGGAAGACAGACCAGCAAAAAACAATTTAAAATGCGGCCAAACAATTAAAATGATCAGGTTGATCTCCCGGAAGCACTTTGTTTCAAGCTGATCTATTAAGTTCGACCTTTTTCTTCATTTTTTTTTATTCATTTTTAATTCAACACATGCCATCCTCGTGTGCAGAAACTTCCTCTAATCTTTGGCATGAGCGACTTTCTTGCAAAATTTCATGCCGAGCACAACGTCTTTTGTCATATCATCATCGTCAATGATGGTAAAACCTGAAATAATAGAAAAACTTTCGATGACAACAGGTATATCGATTCAAAGTTCCGGCATGACTCCTTCCCTTCGTCTTTGTCCTCAATTATGGAATACATAAAAGCTTTTTAGAACAAAAAGTTAATGGGAAAAAGAAGGGAGGTGTCAGCGAAATATATAATATACCCGATTACACAAGAAAATTTCATTTTATAAGAGTCGGTTTTAACAAAAGTTGGCTCAAAATCAACATCTCGATTCGTTTTAGGTTCTAGAGGTGTGTCCAAATCATTTAATTCTATGTAACTACCATAAGTTGGGTCGAATGGTTCATCACCCTCTCCTATAAGTTTCTGTTTTTTGAATCAAGCTTTTTAATCGCAAAGCTAGTGCAGGTCCTTAAATACTTTTAAAAATAATTTTCATTCCCGACCCTTAAAGTAACTTCCTGTTTAAGACATCAATCTTGAGATGGGCAATTGATAAGAATGGTCGTCCAAGGATTAAAGGGACATCTTCATCCTCGGGTATGTCCAAGATGATAAAGTCTATAGGGAAAATAAATTTGCCTATCCTTACTATCACATTTTCGGCGATACCCCTTGGTTTTTTATGGTTCGGTCAGCTAGTTCGATGGTCAACCTAGTGTGAGATAAAATTCCTAGACCAAGGTTGGTGTAGGTAAGAATGACATAACGATCACACTGCTCCAGGTAACAAGAGCTTTATCAAACATATATTATGAATAAAACAAGGTAAAGGTAAAGGCCCTAGGTCTTTTTTCTTTTCTGAGGCAAAGGTGTGATCATAAAACATCCAGAATCTTCTCATCTGTGCCTCTCTCCAATTAACACAGCCGTAGTTTGCAATCGATTTGTAAAGGGCTGTTTTCAGACACTATGCGGGACTGTGCCAGTGTCCCGATACGCGTATGGATCACATCCGATACGGCATATCCCAGAAAAATCAGCTTTAGCAGTTGAGATCGATTTGACTTGGACTTGAGGATTTTTGTTTTCTGTATGAGGTTTATTTTTTTGTTTGGGCAGCTTCCAAATCCGCTTTCTTGCTAGACCTTGCTCACTTCCGAGTTGTATATTCCAAGGTCTTAATCGAAGCTCCTTGGTTTCTTATTTCTGCATCGGTAGAAGCTCGAATCTCTTTGATAATGTTCGAGTTTTCTTCATGCCTTTTAGCTGATTCTGCCATGAATTTTGTCAGTGATTCTTCCAGGCTTGGTCTTCGATCATGATACAAAGAGTTTTCATTGTTTCATTGGTAGAATCCTGGCCCTGCTGCTCTTTATTATCCTCCAGGTTGATAGGGTGCACCGAACTGTGTATAGTAAGCTTCCTCTAAAGTTTTTCCTTCTTCCTTTTGTGGGCAATCTTTTGTATAGTAAGGTCCCTTGCACAGTTCACATCCGACCTAAGCAGCGTACACTTTCTCATTTACGTTCTTTATTTCTCGTCCGAGATTGTTGAGTTGGGCTTGGATAGCAGCAAGCCCGTCAGAAGTTTCTATACTTCTGGTTCTTGAAGATGTTCCATTGTGCCATTTCTAGGAGTATTCAGCCATTTCTTGGATGGCTATTTTAGCATCAGCGTCAATTTTAGAAGGTATGACACCCTTTGGGTCCAGAATTTGTCGAGTTGGAACATCGAGCCCATTATAAAACAAGATGACTTCCTGCATGTCGGTTAAGTAATGTTGAGGACACTTCATTAGCAGTTCTTTAAAACTTTCCCATACACGAAAAAGGCTTTTATTGGCTTCCTTCTGGAAGTTGTTAATTTCCTCTATTTTCTTTGTGGTACGGGCAGGTGGACAGTATTTGTTTAGAAAATTGGTTTTAAGAATTTCCCAAGTTGTAATCGATCCTGAGGGCTGGTTCCTTAGCCACCTGCTTGCGGCTCCGGTGAGAGATACAGGGAAGGATCGAAGCATGATTTGATCTTGAGTTACTTTTGAGATGTGAAATAAGTCAACAATCTCTAGAACCTTCTCGATGTGCTTGTTTGCATCTTTGTGTTTCGAGCCACTAAAAGTATTGTCACAAAGTTCTTTGAGAAATTGCCCCTTCAATTCAAAGGGGGTGTCTTGGTTGAGTGTGAGCCTAGTGACGCCCGACCCGTAATTCTCTCAGGTTTTGCTCATATACTGCTCCATTGTTTCCGTCATTGTTTCTCTTACTTCTTCCTCTAATTGTTCCTTGATGTCAAAATTGTGATCAAACTCTGGTGAATTTGATTCTACGAGACTTGGTGTATCGAAAAGCCTCCTCCTTGAGCGAAATTTTTGTTCCGGGTTTTCAAAAGGTGAGAGTAGCTAATGTGTAGAACTTCTTGTCATGCACTACCTGAAACAAATGACAATAAATCAGTAGGATATGTCCTGATGAGAGAAATTAAATATAGGATCGAAACAAATGGATTTT